>JAQFZZ010000957.1:0-13352 GCA_034696405.1 Isotoma caerulea
TTAAATTGGATGCTCAATTAGCAAAACCCTTGTGCCTTTGATGCACCTCGTTTTGTTTTGCAAGCGTAATTTAGTTATGTTCAAACTTTCATCGATTTATTTTTTCCAGAAAATAATCTACCTAAATTTAATTTTGTATTTAGAGGATATTTGCCAAAAAAGGTTAGTCTACTTTTTCCTTCCTGCAAAACAACACGATGTGAAATACGATGACAGTATTATTTTCCTTCATCTATACTGTCTTTTTTGTAATCAAGACAATCTTAATTAAATAAAATTAAAAAAGTTTAACCTCCACAGCCTATGCCTTTCCTTAACTACGAAGATCTAAAAGGCTACAAAACACATCTAGTAATGGAAGATAATTTAGTTTGTAGATTGAAAAACGTCGAAGACAACGTCACGGTGAATGTTCATGTACCATGTAATTGATAGGATTTAAATTGATGCACACAGTCCAGGTAGAAGCTTAATCAATTTTTAATGAACTTTCTTAAAAAATGTTCATCTCTAAAGGACATTGCATTCAATGAGTATATATTGATAATTATATTTATTATACATTTCGTTTAAAGTTTTAAGTCGGCAAAAAAAACTTCGCGATGCACACTCTAATTAGACTTCAATAAATCATTGCCTATTATGATCTTCAGAAGTTAAAAGTGAAAATAAATTTCCTCAGCAGTTATTTAACCTGAGATCAGTTTGAAGTATTTAAAAGTTAATTGTTCGTTACATGAGAAGAAAAATGAAAAGGTGAAGAATTGGATGAAATAAAAGCATACTATGCATGTAATATTATAATTAAATATTGTAAATGGCCCAGAAGAAAGAATTAATGAGAAGAAACCTTTCATTTTTACTAAGATACTCTCAACTAATAGTTTTACTTTTCAATAACAAATCAATTAAAATAGGTGTAACCTGTCTATCTGCATTCCCTTGTCCAAATTCAAGAGGAAAAAATCTGCTCTGCATTGTACTGAATTCAATGTAAAATTATAGTATAGTTTGTATTGAATACCTCCCAGGTGCTGATTGCTGATCGTTTATGTCGATACCATTAATTACTAGTGTGTCATGTCAGACGTGCCATAAGAACTTTGAATAGATTGTTCTTAAACCAGGGTTAATTCACATTGTACTAGTAGCAGAGGAACATTTGGTTTAGTAGTCATTTTGTTATATAGCTTGAATTTTGAAATCTAAAATTCATTCTTTCTCTTCCGTCTCATTTCCTGACTTTTTCCATCTATAAAAATTAAAAAAATGATTTTATCGTCCTATCATATATGAAACAAAAGAAGATTAATGATAGCAGCTAAGTTAGCTTATAAACTCTGTTGAAGGAATGTTTCAGAGGTTGTCATTAATATTTTAATATTCTTGTTTCATACAATGTGCAAATATGAATATGAAAACTCTTAACATTGAACAATGCTGTTCATGGTATGATTTTTACACGGATATACATAAAAGTGTTATAGGCGAATCACGAAATTCTTTTAGATTTAATATAGTTACAGATTTAAAAAATGCTTTCTGGTAGATCCGAGTTAAATCTTTGATAAGTAAAAGGAGAACGATTACTCGTTCAGACTTTGAGAGTTGAATTAGGATTTGTAATGTAATTGCACTAAAGGTGTTCATGCATTAAATGTTGTTTGTACCATTGGGACTTTAATAAATCCAAGGAAAAAACAGGATTAGATTAGTCGTTTATATTGTATGTGGGTTTATTTGATGCCGTTTTTTATTACTTGTGTGCTACATTGTATCGTCAAATACTTTTCACATTAGAATTGTAATGCATGTTACCGTAGCTTGACGTTTTATTATTTTGTTGTTCTTCCTACTAGCTAAGAAATTTGGTAGGTATCTTCTCATACCATTCACAATTTCACTTGTAAATCAAGTTTTACCTAATATTTTCTTATAATGTTAAGGATTACTTTATATTATATTATGTTGCAAATTTTGTGTGCTTATTTGTCTCCTTTAAACCCATAGAATTTTGAAGGTGAACTGATGGTTCAAGTAATAATAGTTGTAGATGCCTGGCCTGCATATGTAAACTAAGAAAGAATGCAAAAGTGCAAAGAAAAAGACACATGTTATTGTTCTTAACTGAAAGTTAAAAGGTGAAAGGTTGATTTGAGAGAGTGCCGTGTCGGGGTTCAAGTCTAATCTTTAGAATTAATTTAATAATACAATTATGCTATATGAGCAGAGCATATAATGCATGTGCGAGTATCGAATGAATAAAGTAAAAGTTTTTTATTCGCAATTATGGTGGGAGTAATTTCGAATGATATGCATTATTTTGTCATCTTCATGGGGGTGGTGACGAATGATGGTGTATTTGGTCGTAGTAGAAAGTGATGCAGAAATGCATTTTCACAATTAACGAATAAAAATGTATTCGATTATAAATTATAAAAGCTCGTCTGACTTGAGAGTTGATCTTGTTTTAAATTTCAATGAAAGTCAAAATTCAAGACTATCTAGGTTACAGACATTCATTGTTACTTAAGTTGTACCTATTTTTCAAATATTATATTCAATCTCTGTCTCTCTATTCCTTTACCACAAGCACTCTTGCCTTGTCTGGTTTTTAGGCAGCACCCTAAAAATTACATTATTTCTACGCAATGTTATTATCTTTGATTATCTGAAGGAGTTGTGATAGACGAGTTTATGTACTGTGTATTAATTGTTGGACACGAATATGTTTTTTTTTCTTTGGTTGATTGAATGGATATTTTCTTTCACAGTAGAAGTTCATGCAAGTGAGTTTCATTTCATATGCTAAAGTAAACAATACGCTGTTTTATAAAGGAAACAAATTGACTAATAAAAATCCAAAGCAATGGAAAACAATAATTTACACTATGGAATTGTTGACTGTGCAAAGTGTAAATAAAGTTTGCGTACAAGTAAAAGGAGAGAAGAAAAACTTCAGGTCATAAATTAATGTGTCCATTCTTTCTGCTAATTCTCTAGAGATGTTATGGCAGTCCATAAACAAGAACGTAATGCCTAGCAATTAAATTACAATAAAACTATGAAAAATGTTCTTAGGATAGGGAGAGCAGCAGTCAACAGTAGAAAATAAAATGTAAAAATGTTTGACTCGTGGTCTATAGTTAATATGTTTAGAAAAAAATATAATTTTACCTTACCATAATATGATATCATATTGTGTGTAAAGTGTGTATATGCTGACGTGATTCTGCAATAAATCTATTTGTCTTAACGATAATCCCCTAATGAAGTTTTATATAATGTAAAATGATAAGCTGGTAAGTGAAGTTCATGGTTAATTCACTTGTACATATGCAAATTATTGTCCTGAAAGGTTTGTTATCAATTTTTATTGTTCTGTGTAGTAGGTAATGTTATGCGAATTTTTAGCCCTCTCTTAGTGAAAAATATGCAAGTGTTGTGAAAGCAAATGCAGTTTCTGACTTTGATGGCTGACGGTGAATGCAATTACGCAAAATGTAAATCAGCTCGTTTCAGACAATGGGCTAGGAAGAAATATATAGCAACAGCCATTCATAAAATTTGTTGGACGTTTTCTAGATCATGGATTTTTACTATTGCCGTGCGAATTTAAAGCTTTAATTACTTTTGAAGTAAAAAATTATTAAGCTATTCTCAATGAATTAGTTACCTAACAATTTTCAAAAGTAAAAATTTTTTAAAATAGAAAATTAAACTTTCATAAAATGTAATTTTTGAACTTAACGCCTGTCTGAGACAATTTGACAAGTTCTTTTATAAACTGCCGTGATTTTTTTATTTTATGTTCTTGAGAATTTGTCAACTCAACTTGCCAAAAATCGAAACATAGTAATTTAGAATGCATTATAACTGACTTAAGCAAATTTGCCATAGTCAAGTCTCGAAAAGTTGTTTTTCAAACGAATAAAAATCTTTATAAATTCGGTGTGCCTAAATGTGTTAAAAATGAAAGCCATAAATGTGGGTTATCTGCCGACTTTGAAATTCCTCTATGTAATATTTTACAACATAGTAATGAAAAGTGTTGTAATGAAGAAAAAACGTAAATTAAACTGCTATGCATTATTCAACGTGTAAAAATGTGCTGTATGCATAACTGAGTCGAAGTTGTAAATGTCGAATCATTACTCATGGTCATTGTTATTGACTATTGTCATTTAATCAAACAACTTTCTTTCTGCCTTTGCCATCGTCATCATCATCACCATTTTATGTCCTTCTATGCTAATCGGCTGTGCTAATTTTAAGTGTTCCAGATTTCAGCCGAATCCTGCAACACATTTATTTTATTACTTTACTAAATACAATGGAAAATGAGCGAATTACACGTGAATTGACCATCTTGAAGAAAATACCTGTTGCTCTTTAATGGTGATCATGATCTCATGATTATGAATTTATATTTATGATCATGGTGGTCACAGTCACATCACAGCACGTAACAGGAAAAAAGAAACCCCAGGGGGTAAATCAATTGCTTCATCAACTACATTATTATTTGCGAGCGAGTACTATTTACTGATGTAAATGCTAACTGATAATGTTTCTGCTTTGAAAACAATTTGCTGCAGTTGATAAAATTAAAAATTGACATTTCAATTTAATCACGTCCAATACCTAATTTTACAAACGTGTTTTCGATGTTTTTTCTCCCTTCGAAATCGTAATATGCTCACTTACGGTTAGACGACAGAAGATAGTCAAGATAAGATAATTGCTCTATCGTACAGTCGTAATACAATACGCCTTCATATTTCAAATATTGCAAAAGCAATATGAGCTACCTCGAAGCAATGACGTTTGTAAGGTAGCAATAAGTAATGTTAGATCACTGACATTTTGACAATTAACTGCCCCCACAGATCACAAGACAAGACACTTTTAGTACTTATTGCATAGTTACATAAAGGGTTTCATGGGCATTTATGTCTAACTTGGATCATCTTTACCTTCTCATATACCTTTTAGTGTCAATCTGTAAGAAATTAAAACCGTGGATTACACAATAGCATAATATTACGCTCATTGTTCTGAATCCTTTGATCATCTACTTGTCCCGTTATGCACAGGAGAGGCGCCGAAGGTTTAGGTGCCTTATTTGGTAACCTTTGAAAGTTTTCTTGTAGAGTTGTAGACAGTGTCAGAATTTTGCTGTCGCAGGGAGTTGTTAAGTCGTTGGTTTTATTGTTTGCAAGATTGACTTCTGACTAATAATTGTACTGAGAAAAATATGCGACCGCTAATTTAAATCTTAATATGGTTTGAGGTTACAGGAGGCATTCAAGTTTATGGGCAAAGCATGTATTACTAGAAATGGCAATGGATATTGGATTGTTATACTACCACCACTAATCTTAAGTTACGTTTTGTCAGAGTTAGGTTAGTCTGTTGAGTCAAAAGTTGAAGTGTTATTGTTTCGATTACTAGATATTATTATTGCATTGTGGTACAATAATAATGATACATTGACAGCGAAATATTTTACAAAAGTTTAAATTAACTATTTTATTGGCTTTTGTGTCAAACTTTCGTCGTGTGCTATTATAGATTATCAGTAGGAGTAATTGTTCATTATTACTTGTAAGTGACCCTTAATGTAAAAGAATCTATTGTTCTTAAACATATTATGGACGGAAAGTTAATGTGCACTTTGTACAAAGTCATTTGATGCGTCATCCATTAAATTCAAAGTCTCAAATATGTCTTTTTTTGAAGGTTTGATGCATTTTAGAAATTCAATAGCCTATTTCTTGCTTGGAAACATGTATATTGATTTGTAGATGACAATGACACCCACTTCTGGTGGCTAGCTTCTTCTCATTCGTTTATTTTTCCATAACCTGAAAACACCGAATAAAATAAACTTAACCTTGGCTAAAATGTAGGCATGTATACATGCTAGCAGGTGGGATTGTGGAATTGAGAAAAACTCTGGAAAAATACCGAACATCTAGCAGATTTGATCATGAATCTTTTCCTAATTCAAAAATAAATTAATCCGTATTACTTACTTTCTTTGAGTAAAATCTAAAATCATATTTTGATTAAAGTACAGCAGACAGACAGGCTATAGGCAATCTAACCATTGCATTGGCAATTGTAAGGGTGACCCGAAAGGAATTTTTTCTAAAGATAAAGCATCAGAATGAATATAAGATGAAAAAGAATACCGAAATTGATACTGATTGATGAAGGAAATAATATAAGCTGAGAATAAAAATAATATTCATATTCTACTTTTGCCTTGCATCTAAAAGAAAATATGTAGGGCATCTTGTTGGACGCCTAACTAAAAACCTCAATCCATTTACAATCAAAATATACTATTCATGTTCCTTTCCTTCTCTTGTGATAGTGAATAATAATTACAAGAGCCTATATACTACTACAAGTGCATATTTTTACTATATATTATACACAAGTAAAGGAATTCTTGGTTCGTATACGTTTTTTATAAAAGGCAAAGAAGGAGATGATGATTGTATACGTGTGGTTCGTACCAGTCTACCAGATAGTGGTTTAGTTTTTTGTTAAAGAGATGATGAAAATCCTGGGTTGAGGTTCACTCCTAAAGAATTGAGAGTGTCGTCTTTCCTTTCCTTAAGACCTAACTGCTTGTTGCTTCTTTAAAAAATCCTTAGTCCAATCAACTTGGATAGTTATGCACAATGCCTTGTATGTGGTGTGTTCTTACCTTATCTGCTTATATTATGCTCTTTGTAAGTTAAGGAATAAAAGTACATCTTGTATTATAATGCCTTGAAGAGTATTTCATTTTCATTGTTGTTCCATTCTGTCCATGTTCAATCTCTATTCTTATGAGAAGATGTGCTAAGTCTTGGGCAAGGAAAAGGATGACCACTAAAGTAAAAAGTGATCTTAAGTCTAGCAATAAATCCATTTAGTTTGAAGGATTTCTTTCTACGATGATGATGATCTTGGTTGGAAAGGGTACATAATATGTATGTATATACAAGGTGCGTCTTCACTTGACGATTCTGAAACTTTATTTGGTTAAGATGAGAAAGAATGTTTGTAAGTTTGATGGCCATTTTTATCATCAGTTGCGTTGATCCTCTTTGATACTACTGATTACGTGATTATTGAGCTAAAAGCTATTCTTATTCTGCTGATTAGAAAATAGGTACTGTGTCGCTATGAGAAGTTATTGGTAAAGTTACATCTTGCTCGTCTGTATTCTCAAAAGAGAATCAGCTTGCTATAAGGACCTACTTAGATTACCTTGTCAGCGATGATAACCATTTCCTTGAAAGTTCGATTCGAATTCTGATTTGTTTACGAAGAATTTTGTTGTAAAAGAAGCTGAGCAGATTCCAAAAACTCTTGTCTTCATCTAAAAGCATTTATCTCTTTATTTCTCTTTACTTTTGAAACGTATAAAAAAGTTTTGTTGCTCTCAAAGATAAAAGATTTCTTGAGAATTGTGAGTTACATCCAAATCTATAGCCTAATTTTAGCCTAGAAAATATATATACGATCGATCGTATGATTTAAAGAAATGGACATGGACATGCATTGAATAAAAAATAAGGGTCCCTCTATTTCTTCCTGTCCTTTTTCAATGTGTTCATTTTTTCATTATCATTCCAGGCAAAGGACATCGTTGTTAGTGTTTTGTTCATGTACTTAATTTTGTACTATACAAACATATGTGTGGACTGGATGGATCTACTACTCCCACTTTTCATGAAGTTTACTTAATCTAATCCTCTATACTATCTCCTCTTCTATAGATAACAACTAAGAGTAAAGAAAAAAGTTTCAAATTCTATTGATATGCTACAGGAATAAAATTTCTAAATCTCAACACGAATGAGTGTACTGCTGTTCTGTTGTGTTCCCTTCTTTCGTGATTTGTATCCTATATTTTTAACGACGACGGTAAAGCTATTTTGAAATTGAAGCCTTCTCAACTTCCAATGATCAAGTTTATTATTCTTTCATCATCAATCGTCAAATGACAGTTTGTACTCAGGAGGCCAGGCAAGGCAGGCGTACGATTACAGAATTGCTGTCGAGTATCTATTCTTATCCCACTGTGCTGCAATAGTAATGGTAATGAGTAGGATTTAAAAAGCTTTGAAAGAAGAAGATAAAGAATGAGCACTGGAAAGTTGCAAATTATTTATTTAACAACTTATGTTGCAGGAATCGGTCGTTTGACTTGAAGCATTATAAAATCCATGATGGTGATAACAGTTTGAGAAATGACTGCTTTTCAATGTATTGATTTCGGTCCACACGTGGGAATAGCGTTTGAAGATATTTTTATCTCTTTGAGTTCTTTTATTACTCTGTAGAACTTGACTTGACGACTAATACAAGTCTATGAAAGTACTTATCATTAGATAATTTGTGAATCATGCAAACAGGAGGAAAGCAATCTATAAAAGATTTACTAGTGTATTAATCTTAAGTTTAAGTATTGACTGCTAATAAATGGATGCTTAGCTGTGGCTTAGATAGGATTTTGGGATGAGAATGATTTTTAATAGTCAAAGACAGACCTTACAAACACCTTGCAAATTTTAAAGTATCGAATACGAAATATTATATTATTATAAGTTATTGGTATAATAAAAGGAACCCAAGGCTACTGTATGCATACAACCTAGTTGAGGGGGTAATAGAAACTTGAAGTTCCATTGACATTAATCAAGTAATATTCTCAGATGCTTTTTCCCCATCATGCCATGCCTTATTTTCCGAGATGAAAGAATTCTTTCATTAAATCTATGAAAATGATATAGAATTTATAAAATTACATATTAAACTAGTAAACTAATGAAAGGAATATTGACATTTGAAACCGAAATACAGAATGCATTTTGGTCGTAAGACATCAATATCCAACAAATGTTATTTAAAAACAGTATTTTCAACAGATTCATTTCATTTGTAAATGGATACAGGATTACAGAACTTTATTTGTGAATGGTTGGATTGCAATTAAAAATATTCTACACTGTGAAAAGGCTTTTGTACTAGTAATAAACTATCAACAGTTGTTGTCTTATTTTGGTTGAGTTTTTTTAAATTCTTTTATCTTTTGAAGATTGTCACTAATCTGTTGATCATTGTTTGATGGCATATTTTTCATTTTTACATATGTTGATGTTGATTGATAAATACCTCGAAGAGATACAGACTTTGTAAGTAGTTAAGGTTTTAGCTTTAGCCATACTCGTCCAGATATGCATCAAGCATAATGTTATGCTAGAGACAATAATGCATAGAATGTGGCTTGGTCTCAAAGATATCCTGCTTATATACTCATGATTGGAATCTAAAATACTAACTTTATATTATGTTTTTAAGTGCCTTTGTTTGTGTCAAACGTTTATGTTCAATAGAAACCCCGATTGCTTAAAAGTCTTTAACTTCTTTTTCTTTAGTGCCAACTTGTTAAGTTTTTGGCATTTTCCTGAATACAAGTTGTGTAATATGGTATAACCATATTATACAACTTGTATTCAGGAAAATATAATATGGTTATACCATATTATAGTAATAGAAAAGGATTTTTTTTATTATTGTGTTTTTGAAAGAAAAAATGTAAGCTTTTAAAAAGAGGAAATCTTGGATAAGTAAGATTTTTTTAATATGCGTGTCGCATCGTCAAGTAATTCACGGATTTCTTGTTTTCTCTTTCTCTACGATGTTTCTGTCTTTTCACAGGTTTGTTACATGTCCTTATTTATGGGGTGTGGTGGGATTGTGTTTCGTATTTATAATTTATTTTATTTATATAGAAGTTTTGCTATGGCTTTTGTGAAATATTGGCGTATTGGATTGGGATTTACTATAGTTTAGTGTTTATATGCCTTGATGTTTTTATTTTTTAAGACAGAGATTGACAGCAAAGAAACAATATATGTCAAATTTGAGAGATCAATACTGTTGAAAGACTGTTTCAGATTATGTTGACAATAAACACAATCTTACACGTACTTGAACGTGAAAGATTGTCAAACGAGAAAAACTCGGAAAAGGAAGAATTACTTAACTTGTTGCTGGTTCAAAACTCGTGGATTTTATTTGGAAAATCAATTGCGTATGTTTTATGCTAAAAAATCCTTGTAGTTTTCTTTTCGGCTTGATTATAAAAAGTAAAATAAAAATTAGTTTAGTGAATATATTAATATATTTATATTTAGCTTTTGAAAGCTAATTTAAATAAACGTATGTATTGGTTATTTAGTTTTCATGTATTTGATCCTTCCAACAGCTTAAAATCAAGAAGCTACAGAAAATCTTCAATTCATTTGAAATAAAATCGAATGTCATTACAAGTTTAGTATATATAAAAAGTAACTGTTACTGTAACCTCACGCATTGTTCCCCCTGGCAAAATATGCGTTTTGTCTGCATGAGCTCGTATTCTTTAAGAATTACAATAGAAGTTTAGTAGTTTTAGTAATTGATTTGCAGATAATTATCATCATTGTACTTGATGACGATAGCACATAGTTCTTAAAATTTTATACAGTTTCTTCATTCAGTCTATTTCAGTTTTGATAGTTTTTGGCAGTAGTAAAATAACTGGAATAAATATGAAGAAAAGATTGCATCATTTATTTATCAAAGTGTGTATTCATGAATATGATTTCAGTTCGCACAGGGAAAATAATAATAAAGCGAATCTAGCTGTGAATCATTTCATTGTTTCTTTGTTCTCATTTTCATAAATTTTCAGTACGGAGGAACAAGGCAATGGCATGTGTATAGAGCAAATTCTTGAAGAGTGTTTACAAAGCGAAAAATGGCACATGGAAATGAAATTCTTTTCAAATGAGTTTTAGATTATACCTTAGAAAGTTACAAGTTAGTTACAAGTTATGAGAGTAGTTCGAAGATATGCTTGGAGTTGAGTAGGAGGAGGATTTGATATAAAAGGTCACGGAAGGACATTCCACAGAAACTGTTATGTTTAAGGTCAAGGGTTAAATCTACTTGGATATGAATCTTTGATACTGCTGCGGATACAACTCAACAATGCAGAAATAAAATGGCTAAAGCTTATAAGAACAGAATCACATTTGAGAATTGAATAGGTCTTTTCTTTTTATATGCATTATTAATATTCGAGTGCGTGTATTGTTTACTTTAGAAGTTTAAACCACCTCTGAGATTAGAATAACTTCCTGTATTTATTATGTATATACCGCATGGTGTTAACGTCATTTTCTGTCCCTCTTGTTCTATTCGAATATCTCACAGTTTGTTGCGTTCGTTCGCTTGTTGTGACCTTGATTTTCTTTGAAGGAGTCCAAAATAGGTTACGGAAGGATTCTTTAGAGGAACAAGGCTGGAAATACGTTTCAGAATTCAACTCTCGATATAAATTGTATTGTGCGTTGCATTCCTTTTAACTGTTAATGAGCTAGAAAAGTACAAAGATCTTTGCTTCAGGGTAAAACTTCATCATTGCCACTTGGATAGCTTAAAAACCTAAGTTGACATAAAAAAAGTCGTAAATAAAGGTTATTTCAGTGGATGTATGGAAGTAAATGGCTTTGAATAAAATGTAAAATGCCTCTGATGCGAGGTACTTACTGGCCAGGACGATATAGCTTACTGTGTAAGTAAAAATTACACTGTTCTATTACCTATACAGAAAAGGTAAAAAAAGGAAAGAAATGCGTAGAGCTTAGAACATTACCACCACCTGATGACTCTAAGAATATTAAGATTATTTAAAATTTAAAATCTAGAAGTCTTTAGTTGTTAGGTTGGCTTAGATTTAGTTTACAGGAGTAACTTAGTTGGTATTGGTATAGAGAGGTAGCCGGGTACTTAAGATTTCAAAGACCCTTGTAAAGTCCTAAGGGCAAGGGCATTAGGAAATTACAATAGGGAGATAAAATTGCTGCCAGTCGGCAGGGATCCTTTCTTAAGGTCGTTTTTCAATCCTCGACCATGTTCTTCCTAAGAAGTGATTCCTTGCCCTTTAAAATTTCAAATGGCTAGTTTCAAGTCCATTCTTATGTTATGCATATTGTAGTAATTGTAGTATGTTACTTATCCCTCACCACTGACTGACTCATCACCGCTTATCTCTTCAGTAAAAGTAGTTAAATGTTATTACTTTTAGACCGCAGCAGAGCTACATTAATAAAACAACCCCTATCTATATCTACATTTGTTTATATTTTTTAACAAGGTTCATTCCCAAATTCCATTTGCAATGCAAGTAGTATTCTAGGATTTCTCTTGACGATCAAAATTTTAAACTGCCTGAAAAATTACAGAACTGTGTAATATACACGAACAGAAGTGTTATCAGTGAGAAATGAAAAAAGTCAAGTACAAGTGGGAAAGTAATCTGTAGACAAACATTTCGAGGCGTGAACCATGAACTTGACTCTGACAGCTCTTTCTTAGATAAAATGGAAATGTAAGCCAAAGCAGTGAGTCAAACGAGACGAGTAGATGGATAGGATTGGATGGATAGGAGAGCTTATGGGAAATTCCTCCAGTATGTTTCAAATGTGTTCGAAAAGAAGAAGGACTGAAAGTTAAAAAATCGGTACAAACATTAAACACACAGATGAAGTTTAAAAGATAAGGAATTTAAAGATAATCACAAAAATGGCTGGGAAATCATGATTTGGGAGGGGTGGACAAAACAAACCTCATGAATATTAGAAACGCTTAACAAATACAAAATTTTACTATACACTTAATTTCTCCATAAACCATTTGCTTTCCTAGGATTTATAAAGGATTGGCTTATTTGGAAACCCTGCATGCTTTGTGGAGTTTCGATTTCAGTCTTGTTTAGTTTACGTAACAGATGTAATATGTAATGTTGGATGATTCGAAATCCTAATGTTCATATTTATGACGCAAAGAATAAAGTGAAGTTCAGAATGTCCGAATTGCTTGGCATTGTCCTCATAAATTCCTAAATTACCGTGATTATATGAAGTGTAGAAACTGCAATAAGACACGGTGCAAAAAAGTGCCTCTGTCTCATCGTTAGATTTGCATGAGTGATTTTCACCGTGGGATAATAGTAATGAACGATGAATTCAGTAGTGAACTGACTGACTGGTTAGTTTTGAAGTTTTTTTAAAATGATAATGTAGGTAGGTACTGACTTAAATGTAATTATTGCGAACTATTTTCAGCTATAAAAATAATTACACGATGATCAAAGTAGATCATTTGTAAAATTGACATAGGCAGAGATATATTCTACAATATTGATAGAGAGAAACTGAATATATATGAGAAACGCTTGAGCGAGGAATGTAATAGGATATATAGGTTAGGAAACTCACTCTTATTGAACTTTCGAA
>JAQFZZ010000958.1:0-13349 GCA_034696405.1 Isotoma caerulea
TGAAACTATCAAATCAAATACAATTCAAACGTGCAGCTCACGCTACTTGGTTACACCCGTACTTGATATGGTTTATTGCTAATGATTTTATGGTTTCAATACTAGTTCAGCTTTCGATGGGATAGTCGGCGGACATTGGGAGGAAGATCGGTTGAATTTAAAATACTTCTTGGACTATGAAAATACAGATGACCTTTTCAAGTTCAATGTGAGTCTTGACTGTGAAGTGCCCATTTCCACAGAGTCCGTTCCAAAACCTCAAACTGGATTTTTAATGGCTGCATATCAGGTAAGAATTCGTTGAACTTCTTATGAATTACATTTCAAACTTGAAACTCTCAATGGGACAAACTGTTCCGTAGTAGTCGCAAGTTCAATTTCAAGCTTACTATTAGCCACTTAAATACATTCTGCTCCTTATGTGGCTCTCCACTACTAAGGTGAATTCATGTAAATTATTCTGATTACTGATTAAATGCCATGCATACCTATCGCTAAATTAACGAAAGTTGTCATCATAATTTATGTCTTAATATCAAGTTCACACGCAACCTAAAGTAATGTATTAAATGTCTTTAAATCACTATCACAATATGCAAATAAGAAAAAGTTAATTAGGTTTCAGTGTAAAATAAAATTTTAAAAAGCTTTTTTATTTCTTGGGCTTTGTCTTCTATACAGACTCTAGTTTTAATACTGTCATTTATACAAGCATTATTGTATTTCATTTTTACACATTGCATTGGTTTCAGGCAAATGCAGGAAGTCAGTCGACGGAATCTGAATTCCAAGGAATTTACAACGGGGTCCATCTTGTAAATGCAAGTTACACCTTCAACTCGGAGTCTTCAGCCGGACTGGAGAAAGAACTGAGACACTTAGAATTTGAAAATCACTTTTGGCCGATTGGAATCAACACAGAGTTCCAACATGAATACAGTGGAGGCTACAATGGGCTTAATCTTCCTACAAAGGTTAGATTTTGTAAAAAAAATGTAAAAGCTTTCCTCAAACTCTCCTTCATTTTTGAATACACGATTGATTGACTCAAATGCATATTCATGTTTTCATTCGGATCGTCTACTCCCTTAACATATTATTATTGTCAGAGAAAGAGAGAAAAAACTTGATTTAATGTAGATTCAATCTAGCACGAATATCTCTGCGTGTGGCATGGAAGTTAACATTGGTTGATGTTATCTATTTCTATAGATATTGGATATTCGTTACATTACAATTTACAATCGTAAGGATTAGTATGTGAGTGAGTGCATGTCGGTGGCTGTGGATGTTGATGCCTCATCTTTATGCATGATTCGAACCATCACGTGCTGTCCCAAACTATACTGCAGTGGTGAAAGTATATACCTCATTGTAGGGTAGTGAATTCAATGATCTAGATGTGATCTGTGTGTGAGGGTGGATGTCGGGTGTCGGATGTGGCATTTACCCTCCGGGAGTATTTATTTATGCATGCATTTATGCAGCATAAATGAAGCGAGAATTATTACACAATCCTGAAGATTTGCTTAAATGTTCAGAGATTCAATATTAGAATGAGAAAGAGATCTCTCAAAACTCATTCATTTTATTCCGGCACATAGCTTGATGAGTGCATTGAATTTGATGATGAATGTGTTCCTTTTGTCAAATTGTAAAGCTTAGAGTATATACGGGGTGATTGTGTTGGTAGAAAAGTATGTTTGAACTGGAATGTTTGAGACATAACCTCGTGCGCTCGTTGACTTTACTATATTATTTCAAAGGCAAGTTTCAAAGGGAACATTACATTTTTTAATATATTCTAAAATGATAATTTTTGAAATTGCCTAAGTCTACAATTGGAAAAAATACTGACTGTATTGTATAAGTGATGTATTAAAACAAGTTGACTTTTTCTTTTAAGTTTTACCTTTAAAGAATCTTGCTGTATTTTATTCAGTGAAAAAAATAAGAAACACTAATTTTTAAAATGTTCATAAAGAGTGATTTAAATATTATAGACTATTACAGGATATTAAGTTTACAATTAATACAGGTAGGATTAATTCAGAAAAGAAAACATCTCTGAGAATACTAATAACAATAAAGACGTCAATTAGACTTGAATGGCAGGATCAATGAAAGAGATGATGTACGCATTAGAATCATAAATGGTTTTCATCTAATACTCAGATAATATTTGTATTCATGCTTACAGACTGTGAGGAGCGTGGAGGTGTATGATCTGGGACAGCCTGATTTACATAAATTGGAAGGTGAACTGCAAATTAAGACAAATTTCACAGGGAGTGAAATCACATTAACGGGTAAGTAGTCCAACTGACTCACATCGCATCTTGCATCGTAACTCCTTTCTATAACTAATGAGCACGGAGGAAATCAGCGAAATGGTGATGAATGCCTTCTTCCACAAAAGTTCAGTCAGGAAGGGAGGAAGCAACTTGGCCAAATCTCTTTAAACGCATGATTTATTCAAATAGAAAGCTGATAGTTAATAGTTCTGTGCTAAATTTTACTCTACACTGATGATATACTTGTTTGTTCTTTGTCTTGCTCATTGTTTATGTACCTTAGTCTAATAATCTCTCATATTATTGTTTGCTTTCACCAACCTAGTTAACTCCAACCCTAAATTTACATAGTAGACAAACGGATTCTTTCAAAGCAGATGCATTATTGTGGAATATTCAGAAAAAAGTAAAATTGCAGTTGGTTGGTATTATAAGAAAAGAAGCTTTGGGGTGTGTAAACTTTCCCTTGGATGTTTTTCCTTATTTGTGTGTACGTACCATCTACATATGATAAACTCTCCTTTCTACTTTAACGTGTACAAAGTAAGGCTATTGTTCAGTTGATTACATGCACGGATGAGTTTGAGACTGGAGAGTATTTTAAAGACAACTGAAGAAGATAAAAGATAAGGAGAGAGGAAGAAAGTGTGAAATAGGATAAGAATATGTAATGTAGGGAAAGTTGTTTTACTTTTCAGAAACCAGAGTAAGGCGGAAATTTATTACGTTAATATTTTTGCATAGTTGAAAGATATAATTAGAATGATTAGCAAAGGATGTTAATGGGCTATTAAGGGGAAATCTGTAGCTGAAAGGAGCTGGGTAGTTTATTGTTTATCGACACAAAAGTGGGAAAACTTAGTGTGAGAAAGGCACTTATCCATTTTTTTAATAGACTTTGAGCTCAAAGATATTGGAATATTTATGGCGTTAATGTGCTTTTTTAATTTAATGTGCTTTTTTAGGAAGACATCCTAAACGCGAAATTCAGTTGATAACAGACTACAACTTTTTGGATCATCGATTTCAGCACAATACACGTCTCACTTGGAGACCAGATTCGTGGCTTGGCTACCAACTGGATGTAATGAACAAGACAAATGTATGCAAAAAATTTTACTCGTAATTCGTTAATGTTCCTTAGCAGAATATTATATATATGGGTAGAGTAGTTAATATTCTTGTAGGAAATTATGAAGGATAGTATTAGGGCTAGAAACTTTTTTTTATTTTCTCCATACAAGAAAGAAAAATATATATAATGTAGAAGTACAAGCTTTAGCGTATTTTTGTTTTATATTTAATTCAGTTTTTTTCTCCAGAAGTTTCTGAAGGTTTCTTCCAGAAGAGTAAATGGTCCCTAGTTGCAAAAGCTATCGATTCAGTCTTTACTTTTTTCTCTCTTTAGAATGAGTAGAAAGAAAAAGAAATAGAGGAAAGGGAAGTTGAACATAGTATTTTTAAATGCTTGGTAAATGTATTAAAAGGCTGAGAAGACTGAGCACGAACTAGGTTTCCGCCTGACCTATCCCATAAGAGTGATAACTCTCAACTCGGGGTACAAATATCAAGGCTCTTCCCTAAAGTGGACGACTGACATGAATTTCAACGCGTCGAAAAGTGACCGAACGTTGGCTACAAGTCTAACATGGGATGTGGACAGACCAAGTGCGGACTCTACGGTCCGCAAGGTCGGCATTGCTATTAAGCACCCAGCATTAGCTCAGGTATGTTCTCCATCTATCTAGAGTTAAGTCCAAGCTAATGGGAGTTTGGAATGAAAATGAATAAAGTTAACAGTTTGTGACATGATGGGATGAGACAGGATCTGCGTGCAGAAGGACAACTTCAAACAGAAGGATGGGATTTGATCGAAGGGAAAGTTTGGATGGATTACACGGGTGATTTAAATAAAGGACTCACATTGGTTTTAAGAACACAGCCTGAATTTTCGAACGGAGATGGAAGAATCCCTTACTGGAATGTTAGCACAGATATTAGACTCCAACATTCGGCGACAAAGTGAGCATGAGTTATTCATTAATATTGGCTCCTGCCTAGTTTGAAGCCTTCACACGTTTCTTCCATATGATCCTCTCGATTTTCTGATAAAAAGTGCCGTAACGGATCTCACCAATCATCTCAGACTATAGGGGGATGTTTCACCTCTTGTCATACGCTTACTTTGAATATTAGTCATCTCTTTGTAGCAATAGAACAAGGCTGTTACTTACTACTTTCTACCACTTTTACTCTCTCTGTCCATCCAAAGACTAAAAGAGAGGCATGTTGCAATTTTCTCTACTATACTGTCTCTCTCATATTAAAACTTTTACTTTAGTGGGTATAAATGTAGATGTATAGATGGTTTCATAAATGAAACTGCCTTATGATAAGCATAAAATGTAGTGGAGAAGGAACGTTAGGAGTCAAATATAGTATTTTACCTACTCATATATGTAAGTAAGACTTTGTCTCTTTCTCTATTTTCCGGGGCAGTTTGGATCTGAAGACTCTTCACTCGACTCGGCATTCAGCCCACGAACTATCGATTATCACTCTGATAGACTTCAAAAACAGTAAGAAAAGTCTTGCCCAGGAATCGAAGATCGCCTTTGAATTATTTAAACAACTTAGGAAGGCTCACATAATGGTTTGCCTTTACCTACTTTTTCCTCCTTCTTCCAATATAGATGATGCTTTCAACTTTTACTCTCCAACTTTCAAACTTAACTTACCACCTCGTCTCTCTCTCTCTCTCTTCCAGTTCTTTTTCAACAATAGACAAAAGCGAGAATCATGTGAGTTACAGAGAAAAAAGCAATGAAATAGATGAAAAAAATAAAACGATTTAGTGTATATCACACATCCACTTCTATTCCTATTATACTTTTTCCCACTTTAAAAATCCTAACTTTCTTTTCCGAAAAATTCAGATAGAAAGCAACGATAAAGAGAAAGAGAGAGAGATGAGCATCAGTGATGTTTTGTATGATGTAACTAACAGTCATTCAAACTGTGTGCAATGGGATATGCAAATTGAACTGCCTCGACTAGATTTTATCAGTCCATCACACTGCACCAATGTGTTAAAAATGATCATATTATCATATATGAAGAGAAAGTAGGAGTAAAAATTGAAAGCTGGTGAATTTCCACTAATATGGATGAATGTAAATCTAAATGATTTCCTTCTTTCCCCGAAATGATTATGAAATAGCTGAGTGACCCAGAGGACTATTTTGAGCTGGAAGGTCAAATAAGCGGTCAGTACCCTGAGTACATTGTAGCTGGGGAGGCAAACGTGTCTGGAGTATTTCCTCTGCCCAAGGCTCGCATGTCCCTCGACTTGAAGAAACCTTACTTGAAAATGTATGCCGTTCACGGCAAAGGTACACATTCATCATTCTTATCTCCGTCCATTTTTACTGCTCCACATGCTTCCTCATACTTTTAAACCCTTCTCAAGTGTTGTGATTAACCGTGCATTTTACCACCGACTGCCACACCACCCCTTCACGTAATTTGTTAGGTATCTATATTATATTTATATATGATTTCTATGGAGTAGTTCTGTGTAACAGAATTACAAATGCTTGGTTTGAACTCCTTGGGAATTTTAGTTCATTCATGCGTGTAATAGTCACGTATGGGAGGTTCTCCAAGTTATTCACCTTTGGAATTTTATTATTTATTGGAGTTACCACCAGACGAATTATATTTATGTTTGGGTGAGGAAAAATACAACTTTAATTTACTTTATTGTAAGCAAAAGAAACATTCTCGGTCTGGTCGTATGTAATTAGTTTAATCTTTTCCTTCAACTTCGTAATCGTTCTTTTGAGTTGTTGAAGTCACCTACTCGCAAATGATTTAGATTGTGATAAGGCTAAAACGGTTATATAGTATTTGAATGCAAAATTACCTTTATTAATTAATGCCTATTGCTTTCTCTTTATGAAGTTTTAAATACAAATAAATTGAGCATAATAGGTATATTTTTATTAAATAAAATGCATATGGAATTAAAAATTACTTGTATGTAAGGTTAAGATGAAATGGAAAACAAAGTGTGTACGTGTATTCTATAAATAAAATGTAGAGCTGACGGATGGCCTGTATGCCGAAGGGGGTGTGATTGACACTCGCAACGTCAAGTTTGATATTTGGGAGAGTTATGACAACTTCCGTTACTCTGATGTCAGCTACTTCTTACGGATGAACCACTCAAGGCTCATCACGTCCAAGCTCAAGTGGCGTCCGGAGCTTTTTGCAGAGCTGAAGGCAAGTAAAAAGTCAAACATTCTACACTGATAGTACACCCTCCTTCTTTTACCTTTTCTTGGAAACGGTCGTCTTCATATCTCTATAATCTGTATAAAATGCATGAAAGGTAACATTTTTTCTATACATGTAAGAGATGAGAGATAACATTACACAGGATGAGAAAGTGATCTTTACTCTACAGTGCTTTTTACATCAAGTATCTAAGTACCTACCAGTACAACTACACCAGTTGTAAAGCTTTACGGTGCATAAATTCAGTTTCGTTTTTAAAAAATTCCCTTCTACATCTTCAAAGTGTCATTTCAATGCAATCCCTGTCCTTCAAATTCAAGCAGATAGTCATATCATGTCGTCATATCATAATAATATGTAACCTAACCCCACTCCACTTCATCCGCGGGACATGTCTGCCTACCCTCACCCTCCTTCCTGTCGTCTTTCCAATCCTGTAAAAAACTAGGTCACTGAATGTATACTAATGTTATATTATACCCTCACTGATGTCCGTAATACTTTAACCGCATAAATGAAATGTGTTCTACAACTAAAACTACACTCCCTTGATACTTCTACCATTATATCACATCGTGATCCTAACCTTCTATCTTATATTTTTTGTCGCCCCATACTTATTCAGGATTTCGGAGAGAGATGCTATGAAAATGCAAGCCGAGCTTTGACCTCAAAGACTGACCGGTTGATACAAGTGTGGTCGGAGGATGCAGCGGATGTTGTAAACGCCTTGTGGGAAGATGCAAAAGGTAGCGTGGAACCTTTCCTTATAGAACTCAGGTAAGATTTGTCTTGAATCTTAAAAAAAAGATTTGAACCTTTTCTCTACTTCTTGTCGTCATCAACTATTAGGTTCTTTCTTGAAAATCTATCCTAAGTAGAGGGAGAAACATACTTTACTTATTATAAGGTAGAGAGTTTGAAGCACGCCAAGTACATCGTATCTTAAATACAGGTGAAATAGGTATACTTTTACATAGTTGAATAAGAAAAGCGAACCTATCTGTCTATCTTTGCTACTATACTCATGTCCTTCTTTCCATCATGATGATGATCATTTTTATCCTTGTTATCTCTCTCTCTCTCTCTGTCTGACTGGCCCTGTGTAAAAAGTCAGAGAAAGACTTTATGATGGAAGAGGAAATAAGATGTATAAAATGCGAGACAGAAAGGGAAAGAAAGAGAAAAGGAGAAAGAAATCTTTAAGGAAGTGAAGAACAAACTTTTTTTATTTTCTGGCTCTCTGGTGGATTTTGTAGGGAAGAATGTGATTTCCGGAATGACTCTGCAGCTCTTCAATTTTTCTTTGAGGAGATGCACAACCAGAATGAGTTCTACGTGCAAGACATCCTCGGCTATACTCAATTATTTCTGGAGGAAATCTCCATGAGGTAAGTAAGGAACCTCTGTTAGTATTTGACTTAAACCACTCATCTTTACCGTGTACTTTTACTACTTATGTATAGTCATAGGTGGATAAGCTACAATATTATATTCTTTCTTGATCTTTTACTTTCACAACTTATCAAATACGACTTTTACTTTTATTCCCCGATCAGTTCAACTGATTTCCCTTTTATTTGGCTTTTTCTTATTAAATCATGACGCAAAAATACATGCATTTTTAGTACTATATCTCGTGCGGAATAACCAAATAGTTTCTTTTGCGTTTCCTTTCGTGCTACCTACAACCCTTTTTTTCATTTCCTGTAGAGTAAAATTTTATTTATTTTCAATAATATTATGTTATGCATGTGTACTACAAGTAAGCGTTTGCTAACGACTTAGTGTCTCTTTGAATAAAGAAATCTAATATATAGTATGTGTAGAATAGCATGTTTGATCCACACGAAGCTTGTTTTTTTTTACTTTGCTTGACAATTAAGATTTATATCTGAAATACTTTTCCAAACATTAGGAAACTCTCTAGTGTTTTTAATCATATAGTATAAGAAATTTATCAAAATAAAATAAAATGTTCGTGTAATTAGGATTACAAATCTGTTGGAAAAATTGAAAAACTATCAGGAAGACTTGACTGGTGAATCTCTCCAAGTATTTGAGAAAGTACTACTTTATATTGCGGATAAGGTTAGTAGACTTGGATAAACTTTCTGCTCTTGAAAATGTTCCAAAAAGACTTCAAAAATGGATTTAAAAAATGTTGTATAATTTCTGCAGGTTAAAGGTGTATATACTCAATTAGTAACAGCTTGGGAAAATTACAAAGTCAATCCTTGGAGTGGACCTTCGATAACATTTGCCGAGATTAAGGAACATCTTTACCTTATTGCATATAACGTAAGTTTGTACATTTTACTGTAATACCTAATACATAGGAGACAGTAAGTAGATAATTTCAGAATTATTAAAATACTTCTCCAGAGAACATTCACTAAAAATAATCAGACTAGTTTAGAATGAAACAAGTAAAATGACTTTTCTTTTGCATGCTTTGATTCCAAGCGGAACTTTGTACTTTGGAAACTCAGCATGAATGGCATGATATAAACATTGTGGGTCACGAGTTGATTTATTTCTGTCGATTTATCTGACCTTCTGTATCTTAGATAGAGTTTGGTTGTTAGTATTAAAAGGGTGTTATACTCTAAGAAGTAGATAGACATATGAACTGGAGGTATAATCATGCATAAGTATAATGTATTCATCTGGTATTGTTGTGTGCCTTTCTCAGTATGGTCGTACTTTCACCCATTGACACGATACTTTATTTCTTTTCTTTTGAAGAGTATTGGGTTTGTGGTGAAGTTGAGTGCAGAAATATATGGAAGCCTTTCATCCCTCGCCTCTTCAATAGCTGCTCGGTTGAACAACATCTTGGAACGGTACCAGCCCGGTATTTTGGCTCATATTCATCAACTTGAGTCTATTGTATACGATTTCATTGTCAATGTATCAGGTACGAATTGTAACCTCTTATTCACTCTAGTGGACCTTTTTTCTTTGCTTATTAAGCCAGCTCACCAAGAAGCACTCATCCTCATCAAGCACATGCATATTCACTGTGATAGGAATATCAACCTTTATATATACTCTATTAACTCTATACTAATTGGAATCGTAAAAAGTTTAAGCTTCTAATGTAGTTAAATGCATTGCTATTATTTTTATACAGTGCCGTACTTCCAAATAGCTCATTATTTTGCATGCTTGGTCATAAATTTGGTTATCATTCTGTCAAACACATTCTCGTTATGCATTTTGTACTTTGGAAAATGACTAAATAACATCGGTGAAATTTTTCTTACAAAAGAGAAAGCATTCTTGGGTTTATGGCAAGGTAGTGTTTTACTGACTGTGTAAGTTATCTTAGAGAGATAAAAGGATTATATTCTACACGTGCATTGTTTTTATAAATGCTACCACGAGTATATATAGTTATTTCCTGGTGTCAATTGTATATACTGGGTGGATATTTCGTAGTAGTTGGAAAGATACTTAGAACGTTGTTAACCAGGTGTTCCAGAAAAGAATTTGGCTTTGTCTCAAAACATCTCAAAAAAGGTTATAAGTATGATTAAAATTGAGGTAGGTATTAGATAGTTGGATGTTGGGTAGATTGAACTGATTTTACGGTTTACCCTCTTCAAATATGATGTGCCAAGTGTAGCTGCCCTGGATAAAAAAATGAGGCTTTACTGTGGAATAAAAAGGTCACCCAGCTGAGTTTAGTTCTATTATTTTCTTATTTTACTGTCGAGAAAGGAAACAACAAGGATGAGGATATAGAAAAGACGATCAGGGCTGTTGGCAGCAAGGAAACCACCAAGAAACCCATCATAACAATAATAATAATCATAAGACGAAACGAAGTAAACCAATAAGGTTGGCCAACAAACAATGGGTGAGCGTTGTTACCCAAAAAGAAACTATACTAATCATCAAAGTCTAATAAACTGAGACAACACCTCCTCCTTCCTCTTCATTACTTTCGGAGAGTGAAAAGAAATGAAAGGGAAAAGTCAGAGGTTCCCTGGCCTTCCTTTCTTTTGAATACAAGCGATGATATTAACAATAATAATAATAATATTACCAACATGACGAAGGTTTGTTGGTTACACCCGAAGTACAAGTTTACTACGACTTTCGTAGTTTCATGGTACTCTGAAACAAATCACGACAGCTGGTCCCAGGTACACCATAAAATGACAAATAATAGTTAGTCCCTACGGAGTAGGCACCTCCTAGCTCAAAATCTCACATTAACATACCACAAAATATCTCATTCAATAGCCAAACTTTACTTAAGCTTCTTGTTTAGCTATATTTGATAGTTTATTCCGGAGGAACCTTAGCTTCTTGATGCGTTATGGAATTCATATAAAGATGTTTTTTTTTCTATTTGGAAATCTTTTTGTTTGCTTGACTTGCTTTTAGCTATTTAGCTTAGGATTCAATACGTACTTTTGGTTTTAACCTTTGAAAGGATTTTTATATTTCTTTGATGTCTTTTTAGATTATATCTACAAAACGAAGGAAGAAGTAATGAAATCCCCGTATTATCAAAAGTTAGCACAGTTAGCTGAAGATGTGGACAATTTGTATAGGGACATCTCGAAAAATGATGCAGCTACAAATATCAAGAAGTATTATACATCTTTGAAAAGTTTCCTTACTCGCAAATTAAGTGAGATGGATGACTTGGGTTAGTGAAATAGAATTATGCATTTAGATTTAAAACTTTGATTTGGCGTGAAGTGAAAGTATACAAGAATGGAGAAAGCTTTCACTTATTTGTTGGTCTTGTATGTTGTGTTTGTGTATTCGGTGAGATTTTATCATTCCTTAAAGATTAACAATTATTTGCCGATTTAATTATCAATTATGAAGGGCTTAGTTATTAGTATTTTAAGTGCGCAAACGGCGACTTTGTTAGATACGAGAAAAGTATTAAAAAATGATTCTGATTTGTCTTTAGTATTCCCACTGGGGCAAATTGGAGCAAAACTAGGGGAGTTATGGGAGAAAGTAGTGAAGTTGGACTGGGTTGATTCCTTTAAACAATCTTTGCTGGAATGTGGTACAAAGGTAACGGTTCGCAATTGCATTATCTTTAAATGGAATCAAAATTTATGCATGAGTGATTCAAACGTTGTTATATGTTTTTTACAAATTTCATAAAAAATTATGGGCATGCATGCATTTTACCTTTAGGTATTGATAAAAATGCAGCTTCTCCATGATTTCACACGCAAATTGAAAATTAAAGTATACTTATTATTATACAAAGAAGTGGGACAAAACTAATCTTAAGTAGCGATTTTTCAATTAAGATTTTTTTAATGTGTTAGATAAACATTTTTCTTATGCGAATGTTTTCACAAATTGCGATGGATCAAATGAAGTAATTTGAAATTTTTCAATACTGATTCGAAACAATAACGAAAAACACTTAAAAGTAGTAACACTGCTAACTATATTATTTTAAAAGCTATGATTGGCAATAATTCGAGTAAAACAAGTGTTTGTTCCTCATTCAATCATTTTTTTAACGGATTAGATGAAGTGGCTGATGGAGTATACGAATTTGGACGAGACATTTCAAGAATTCCTAGTGCTACTTTATACCAAAGGAAATGACCTATTTTCACAGACCGTTTTAGAAGCAGGTGCTCGGTATCAAGTAGCCAAAACGAAATTCATATTTGATGCTGATAAGGGGATCATCAGCCTAGAACAGAAGTTGCCGATGCCATGGGCTGCTTTTAATGAGACTCCTGATTTCCAGGTTAGATAGACCATTCAATCCTCTCTTTATCATAAAATCAATAGAGAATATACAAGTTCCACCAAACAGCATGTGTCATTTTAACCAGGTTAAAACTATAAGGGAATATTATTAAGGGTAGCGATAGTTAGGTCGAGTTTTAGCTGGGGCGAAAATGAGACTGAGAATCCGAGAGAAATTCCCTGTCTTTGGTATTTTTTGCCAACTTCTACCAACCTTCTTTGCACAGCTACCTCTCAAAGTCGGAAAAGGGAGATTTTACCCTACTCAAGTTTATCGTAGCTCTAAAGCAATAATCCCTATACTCGCAGTTCGGATGCTTTACTAAACCTCTACTGCGGAGTTCGTTCCACACACTTTTATGCCTAATGGATGAAAGTTGGAATTAAATATTTTTGGACACACACATCGTAGAAATTAGAAATTAATGTCAATGGGTTTTATTTAAATTAAAGCCCAATATTTTATGAATTACAGAAATTGACTTTAAACTTAATTATTGAATTATCGAAAAGAAATTAATAAACTAAATTAAACGCTTCAAAAATTGAATTATCAATTTTCCGGCGTTCACGACAATGGGTGAACCCAGACGTAGATATAATAATAAATTAATAATTAACGGGGCTTTCCGTAATCGGAAAGGAACCCGGTTGGATTTTATAATAAATTATAAAGTAAGAGGGCTTATTGTGAACAATAAGGAACCTCGAATACAATTAAATTAAACTAATTATTTCCGCTGGGAAACTCACGCTCACGCACCTTTCCAATAGATGGGAAAGTTGAGACGATGACTTCCAGGGGAAATTTCCACGGTATTAGTTTCCGTGGTGTAGACCGGAGCAAGCTCGATTCCTTCAGAATTGGAAGAAAGCTTTTGGTCCACAAAAAGAAGCTGAAAAATATCAAGAGAAATTAAAACTCGAACTTGGGTAGAATGCCCTTCTCTCTACCTTCAATTCCAACACAATAAAACCCTTGTAGCTAATCCCAATCAAGAGAAA
>JAQFZZ010000959.1:0-13342 GCA_034696405.1 Isotoma caerulea
GGGGGTTATCTATTATGTAATATTAGTATAGTAGCCTAATGGCCAATATTGTGTTTTCAATTCTGAATGAATAAAAGGGTATCAATAACAAATGGGATTTAGTTTGTAAGGATACAAAACGCTAACTAAATTAGTCGTCTTTACTTTTAATCATTTCTCTTAAGCTTACATTCAAACCCTTGGTTGTGCTTTATTCATGGTAAAAGTTTTTTAACGTTATAAATGACGTTTGATTTGGAATATTTCTAATTTGAGTGGATGGCAATTTTTGAGTAAGTATTCAAAAGTGTCATGACTCGGCGAGCTATTGAGAATGTCAAGCTTTGACATCTCATTTGACGTGTTATGATTTGACTTTAAAGTGAAATAATCTTTGGCCTATTGTTTAAAAAAAAGTCAGACCTGTAGAGAAACCTTTAAAATTATGCTTTAACATATTTTACAAAAATGTATTATGTTAGATGTTGAGTTTCACCCATCCACCTTAGGTCAACAGATACATGAGGCACAGCAGAATAGTAAGAACAGTCTCAAAGAGTTTCTTGGAACTTGAGCCTTCATCATCCCCATCGTCGTCAGACAGGCCAATGTAATCAAAATGTAGTAAAACAAGGGTAAAACATTTGTAAAGGAATAACTTTACAGCATATATATCTAGGTATATAATATTATTACGTAAGAAACCGTTGAGTTTTTAAACGTATATGAATTTCCTCGGAAATTAGTTGAACTTGATGGGGAACTTAAATGTACTGCACTTTAATGACTTGCCAACCACACTCATCTACTTTCAACCCGATTCCAGCTAACTTAGAGTTGACTTTTGTGCTCTTAAAAGTCTTAGTCAACGTTCACCTTTAATGCATCAGCTTTCCCATCTACTCTACCTGATGGACAGTTAGATGAAATAAAGTAAAAAAATATTTTCTTGTGATTATTGCTGTCAAAAGAGTGAACATTTTGAAATGTTGTTGAGCTGGACTAACCATGACTGAAGACACGGTTAGTTTTTAATAGATGTAGGTTAGGTTATGCATTAGAGGCAAGAAGGATAGAATAGATGAATATGCATTTAAATCCATTCTCATTGTTCATTGCACTCATTCATTAGAGAGGAGTTAAAAGTAGAAAAACCAATTGTTGAGAAAAATCTTTATTCAATATCCAAAACAAGATTCATCAGAGTCAGTTCAGTCATCTAATTTTATATTCAATCAATTAATGGCGATGACCTTTTTCTTCATTTTTGATGGTGATTAGAAGACATTTTAATCGTTTCTAAACATGTTTAGACAAATCTAACCTTAGATTAGTTAGGCAACATGATAAATGTTATCCTGGCCTGGCAAAGACCAACCAATTCCAAATAACATATCCAAAGTCGACAGTACTTATCTAGACCCAAAGTAAAATGCATACCTTACTAATTGCAAGAAGTCTCAATGGAAAGTATCATCATTATCGTAAACTTCGGACATGATTTTGTTGGCTTTTAGAACTTGTAATAGTTCTTGTAACTTTTTCCAGCTACACTTAAGTGCCTTTCGAAAACCCATATGGGGGAGCCAGAAAACAAGCGGAAATTACGCACATTTACGTCTGCCGGTAGCTTTCTGTTCCCTGACTCAAAGTGGTTTCTGGATCACTTAAGTATCCCAGGCACACACTTATGTACCTATGTTATCATTGTACATAAGAGATCTAGCAATATAAGAACACATAAAATAATATAATATCCCACATACTCTCGTAAGTATCCTTCAGGAGACAGAGAGGAAAGACCCTCACCTTAATTTATGTTATAACTACCATGTACATATTATTCATCATGCCGAAATGGCAGAAACAACTGAAAATTAGGTACCAAAGAACTTGTTATTTACTTTGTTTTAAAACTCATAGAATCGAAATTGACCCTCTTTTACTGTACATTTATGTGATTCTTCAATAATGGCAGTAAGTGGTAGGAGTTTTTGACTTCTTGTTATTACTGACTGACTGTGTTTGATTCCTCATCAAAAGTATGGCAATGAAAGGCATCAATTGAGTCACAAAAAGCAAAAGTACTAATAAAATATAACCTTTCTGGTTAAAACCAGAAAAGCGTATAGAAGGAAATCGGACGACATTTTTAGTATAAAATAGAATCGCATTAGTCGATATCCTTAAGACAGATTCCCAAGAATAAATGACTCTGAGTATTTCTATTTATTTGTTTTCTTAGACAGCAACTTAGAACTCGTGGTCAATGGTGTCAATGGTCAAGTACCACTTTAAGTAAGAAATATAATATATAGTTTATGATTAATTGCTAACTTCTGACCAACTGACGCTGCTACCTTATGAGTTCAAGGAATTCGGGTATCTTGATCTAAATCAGAACAGGATACACGTTAGAGTTGCCTTTTCTTTGCGTGAGAACGTATAAGAGCTTATTCTATGTTCTATCCTTTACGTCTAATGTCTAGACTTTTATATATGAGTGGCGTATCATTGTGAATCATTTGTCAAATTCGC
Source organism: Isotoma caerulea (assembly GCA_034696405.1). NCBI lineage: Eukaryota > Metazoa > Arthropoda > Collembola > Entomobryomorpha > Isotomidae > Isotoma > Isotoma caerulea. Next base: position 2,518 of record JAQFZZ010000959.1, read on the forward strand.
AGAAAAATTTATTTGCCACAGCCATGCTTTAACTAATAGGTAGAAAAAGGTGCTGCAAATTTAATTATGAGAAGGAGACTCAAGTACTGCACGAGGTAATTAAAAGGCGACAGAGTGTGGATATTAGATGCATGATACTAAATTGAAAAAAAGGTTTAGAGATTGATAATTTCTCACGGAATAACTTTTAATATTTTCTTTAAATTCATACGTGTGTTTATTTTTATTTCCTGTACGCAAAGTACTTTTGCTAAGATGTGTTTTTAATATTTATAAAATAAAAGTACCTTAATTGTAACCTTAAGCCATTTATTTATGAAGGACGAAGGGATAAAACAGAGTTTAGTGATGTAATACGAGACAAGTTCATTTAAACAAGGGAATCTAACAGTTATGAAGTGAAAGGACTCTTCTTTCTTAACATAATCTTACCGACCCTTGGGTAGTTAGTACTGATCTATTTAGTTAGTACACACGTAGTAAAAAGAAACAGTGAGGATAAACTTACTAGAGTGACAATATTTTCAAACCTATCGTGTTTCACTTTCTGATGTCCTTTTCTTAAAGAAATCTAATGTAGTGTAAAAGCAACCGAGGAAGAGATATCCAAACCAGATAGTTAAAAATGTTAAGGCTATCAAGCTAATAAGGATTTAAAGATTATCTCTGGCAATATAAATTTAGCTAGCTACTTGACGGTAGTTTAAAATTGTAATCTTACTAGTTACAACACACACAAACTGCCCTAAGCACCTTGTAGTAAAAATATTTAAGTTGTTAAACGAAAGAGAGCTTTTCTTCCTTTATTTAGTTACTTAAAGCCAAATCCTTGTTCTAATCTGGTAAATCCGTTCATTTGAAATTTTAAAATTTCTATCGGTGTAAAATGAGCATCCAAAAACGTTCTTAAAATAATTCAATAACTCTTCAATTGAATAGAGAAAGAGAGAAGAGGAGGAAGTTCCAGTGTTTCAGTTTAAAAGTACTCAAGTGTCTTCTTTTGCACTTTATTCAACCATAAGAGCTTTGAATTACTTTAATCCGTCTTTCTATATAATTTGTAATTCTAGCCGTGGATCTTGTGAATCATTCTTATTGGGGTTTTATTCACTTGCAATTGTGTAAACTTAATCCTTAAGATTCTAAAAATTCTTTCTCAGTCTTTTACATCTTATTTATATGGTCACGACACAACTTAGAATCGTTACACCATACGTCTTATACATTAAGATAACTTGGTAATATTATTCTAGTTGGAATGTTGGAAAATATGATTTTTTATCAAGTGCTTTAGGTTCCATTAAAACATGGCTGCGTGGTGCATGGCGAATCAATGAGTTATGATTTGTTCGTGTAGGAAAGATCAGGGAGGGTTGGTCCAGGATTAAATTTCGATTCGAAAGACCGATGCTCGCTTTTCATTCACTTTAAAGTTTGACCTTGGATTTGGGAAGCTTAGTAAAATATTAATTTTCACAAAACAAAATGAATCATAAAATGATTTTTTACTATTTCGATTATTAAAATAAAACAGAAGTAAAACTATGAAACATGAAGATTTAAAAAATAAATATTAAAGTTAAACACGAAAGAGTTTTACTCCAGTACAATTAATTTCATCAGGTTATTTCCCACAGGCAAAAACTTCTGGTATATAAGTAGACTGTATTATGATTTAATAAAAAGAAAAATGCCTTTCAGCAAAGTAGGAAAAAGCGTGTCAAGATCTTTATATATGCATAGTGCAAGTAATTTGCAGTTAAAAGGGACAACCCCATCAGTTAGTTATTTCAAGCACAAGGGTTAAATTGTATTTTAACAGGGAGTTAAAACAGATAATTTCTTCGAGTAAATTCTTATAATTTAAATATAATTATTGTAATCAAATGCTGAGTAAGGATGGCTAATAATTAGAAATATATATTCCACCCAAGATTTACGCGTGAAGAAGTAATAAATTATTGTGACGAGATATGATCAAACCATCCTAAGACTAGAGAGACCTAATCTCCATTTACCAAAAGCTAAAAACCAAACCTAGCCTAACCTTTAACCACATACACACACACACATGGAATGGAAAAGGTACTCTCTTCAAGTATGTTACCTTTCTTCTCTTGTAGTAATGCATCTCGATAACTTGGATTTTTGATCGCTCATCCTAATATTAATATCGTATAGTAACAATATTTCTTTTTAAAAGTCTGGAGGAATGAATATCTAAAATGATCCATCCTTATTACATCACGTCTCATCAAGAGCATTAAAAGAATAAAATAGACTGGTTTCTCAGGGCGAGAGTGTAGTTAGTGTTAGTAGACCCAGATTTTTTATCTACTTCATCATTCAACAATCCCGTCTTTCCTGTCTGTTGAAACTTTGAAACACACTTGCTTAGCTGGATATAGAAGTTGATTAGTTCCATGGATAGGAACTTTTTTTAAAAATTCGTTTGATTCGGGTTCATGTGTGTTACATACCTTACAAGAGATTTCACGCTGCAAGAATACTAAATAAAATTAACCTAACCTTTCTGATATAATATGTAGCATAAAACATAAATCGACTTATCGGTATAATTCTCGAGGTGCAGTTTTCAGAGCATAAGGAGAGATTAAAATCAAGGATAGTTACAATTTACAATCCAGAAATTAGTATCTTTTTCCAATTAGTCTTTGTTGTGCTTTCATAGAATTTTAATATCAATTTAATTTTGAAAAAAACATAAGATCATTTTTATCCATCATGTTTAATATGTTTGCAGCCAAGCCAAGCCAAAAACAATAAGTTATTGGATTAGACCTTGAAAGCAAGAAGAGTTGCTGATAAATACCAGAAAGAAACAGTCCAGCTAGTTTTTTCAAGTAAATTTGACACATAAGATAACAATAAAAATATGAAATAATATTTTTATTTAATTTTCTTTGTGACAATATCAGCCGAAAAAGGGTGACATGAAGTGAGACGATTGTTCTCTCATCATCATCAGCGAAAAAAGATTTTGTTTCGTTTCACGGCAATGCTTACTCAGCCATGATGATGATGCATTAAATTACCACCAGACAAAGCAAGCGAAGGGATATATTCTTCATCTTTACCTTTTGATGTCTTTTGTGTCATTACAATCTCTTGATGGCACATCTCTCATCTCTTTGACTTATATATTATCTGTAGATTTCTGGCTCTGGCTCAGTTTTCGTGAGCTTTGGAGGTAATTGTCAGAGTGAGATGATACGAAAGATGAGCTAATTCATTGTTACTCAATACTCTTGACACATTAGCCTCAGCCCGAAGCACACCTGAAGCACTGTATCGTATGCATGTAGAGCCCAGGTTAGTTGCATTTACAAAAAAATGAATGCATGAAAAATATAATCTATCTTGACTGAAAATGATGAAGATAATATAATAATTATACTATCCAAATTCACTTCTCACGTCGTAGCATTAATCCAACTCAAGTGCGATTTTTTATCCTTAGACAAAAATGAGGATATGCAAAGAGAGAGAGAGAGAAAAAAAAAGTTGAAGCCAACATTTTTTCCTAAGGAAGGTTGAAAAATTTGGCTCGTTTGTTAAAGTTCTTTTACATAGTTGACTATTAAAGGGAGATAAAAACGCATCGTTTGATCATTTTTGAGTAGAAAAATACTCTAATTTTAATAATAAAGCCATAATTATTCGGATTGAAATGCAAATTGAGTAGTTTTCCAGCGTTCATTTGGTTTTATTGCTTGATTTCTCTTTACTTTATTTTACACAACAGAAAGCAAAGGGATCAAATGGAAGCTGGGTAAGTAAATAATGCAGTTTTTGAACGAAAGGAAGGTTATTATGGAACTGTGAAAGGGTAAATACTCAATTTGGATGAAGATGTGACCATGTACCAGATCATGATGGGTTGAGTGCGTAGAGTAAATTTGCAGGAAGATTTCCTCGTTAGTTCCTCTCCCGTGGGTTATCTTTATCTGTGCGAAAAGGTCATATTCTCTATAATATACATACAGATACTAGGAAAAGGAGTATATAGGACTTTTAACGCTTTATGGGACTGACAGTGGGGCACTTTTGAGGATGATTTGTGTCCTTTTGGCGGTCGGTAGGTCTGTAACCCAGCAGGAGTTCGACATCAATAGTGCTCCTTCAGAAACGTGGCATGGGCTACATTAGTTATAGGGTCGTACTTCTATTTACTTGTAAAAGCTTGGGCATCCTAATATATTTATTTTACATCCGAGTTTCTGTCCTCAATGCTCTTCTAGCTTGTTTTGTTAACTTTTACTCCGGATTGTGACTTTACTTTGATATAGTCTAGTAAAAGTAGTAAGTTTGACTTGATGACGGCGGGGACGAAAGGGTACAATTCTTTTGTAGTTTTCATATCGTAAATTCGTAACTTGGTAATTTCATACCAGGAGAATAATAATACTTGTGTGCAAGTTGTCAGTAGGTAACCAAAAAGCAAATAGATATGGTATGAGGATTTTCACCACACGGTCTCTAGTTTATACTTCTAGATTTTGTTAGATTTCTGCATAGTGAAGAAAAGGGTAAAAAGTAAATGAGGATGGAGATGGAACAGGAAAACGCCGTCGAATAGGAAATGGCTAAAGGGTCATGTGTCTAATTGGAGGAAATTTGTTCGCACAGATTGTTTACGAGAGAACTCGTCGCACGGCTAATGACTTTCCTGAACTGGCTCGAGTTGAAAATGTTGAAATTACTTTCCGACCGTCTAGTGTTTCTCACTTAAAATGACACCACGACCTTTTCCAGTTTTTACAGGCGTGTTATTTGGGGTGAAGAAGCTATTTATTTAACAAAGGGGTATTACACCAAGTTTTAAAATTTTTAAATGACTTCTCCTCTAAAGCGCAAAATTATCTTAATCTGACGAATTAAAATTTTCTTAATGACTCGTTATTAACGAGACAGTTTAAGATTAAAATTGATGAGCTATAAAATGGAATGGATTTAACATTTAACTATCAGAATAGAATTTTGAAGAATTTTCATCAAAGAGTTTAAATAAACTTCACTATAAATAGGTTCGTTTAGTTATCTAAGCTGAATAAGAATGAACCGGAAAAATAATTATTACCTATGAGCCATGACAGAGGAAAACATATTGTAAAATCATAGACAGGGCAAGGCCGACTATAAAAGGATTCTCTCGAGTGTTTTTTGGTGTGATCAATTTTGAAAAGGGGCGTTCATTTCCAATGGAATTCCAATTAATTGATAGACGATTTGACGATAAATGAGACCATTTGACAAGCCTACGCAGACGAAAAAAGGCTCTGATTGCCTACATTCTCTACACAAATGCTGTTGTCTTGTGAATTTGTGTGAGAAACATATTTTACACGCATACAGTTTGAAATCTTTCCAAAAGAACTAGAAAATTTCTGTTGATAAAAGTATCTTTCAGTTACAACAAAATTGTTTATTTTCATGGAAGGATTTCAAAGAAAGATTCTTCTTCGCCTTCTAAAGATAAAAGTGAATTTTTACACATTTTGCTTGAGTATTTTTTGTCCATTAATTTGGTAAAAGAATATTCTCTGACGATTTTTACCCCTGTGTATCTTCATGAATATCTTCATACTATACTGTAGAGACCCATTAGTTAAGCTTTTACAATCAACTGGAATTTTCTTTCTCATCAGCATCAAGTTGAATTCATTATTATTACCAGACACATACATAACTGAAATTCCAAGATTTGATAAATTCTTCTTATATTCTTCCATCTTGACGTGAGCTTGAGTCGTGCATATGAATATTTTTTTTAAAAAGGTACTTACAACGTTACAACAACTAAAACTCTATCCTTAGCAGATACGAATTTACTCTGATGTATTTTAGTATTATTTTTCAGAGTTATGCTCTATCTCCACATTTTTCTGCAAATTATATTCTCAAATTACTGAACTGGTATAGTACATCGTAATAGAAGTAATAGTACATTGTCATTTAATCTTTAAAAATATTATTTAACGAAAGAAGCCGCTTGTATCATAAAATGCATTTGCTTTTAACATAAGAGATTATGGAATTGGCTAAAATCTTGAAATTCCATGGTTCAGGGCCAATTGGCAGAACTTCTGTTTCTAGAAAACATTATCTTTCACAGCATCTTTTTGTTGAGTACATAAACCACAATTTATTATGATTTTTTAAAAGATGAGTAACAAGAAAATTAAATGTGCATGTTTTTCCCCAATGTAGAAAAAATATTCTCTAACATTCTGGATAAAATAAAACCCTTTATAAAATTAACATCAATATTTTTATTGTATAACTCGTCATCGTTTTTTATTTAGATAAAAAAGAATATTCTTGTATTTTTAGACTACTTCTTCTCTTCTGGTCTGATATTTCGTCTTCTGTCTGTGTAGAAGGTTGTATTGAGTTTGTTTGACCACAAAATCGAAATATTGACCAAAGTATGAAAAATTGAAGCACGTGGAGTAGAAAAGGCGTAAAGCAGTTTTGTACTATTATTATTATTATGCAGTGCAGCTCTTGTGGATAACTTTATCGATCTTAGCTTTCGGCCATTCAATACGATGCACTACTAGACTGGATATTATTTTACTACCGTTCTTGCGGTATGGCTTGTTGTAATCCGTGGTTGTTGTATTTGTAATATACATATCAGAAATACCAAGGCGAAGAATAAACTACTAACTATTATATATATTATCCATTCTTCTTCAGTCCATTTGCGTACATCTTCTATTCAGCTATTTTGTCGTACACAAATACAAATGCATTCGAACATAGACCCAGTGAACAGTTTTATTATACGAATTTAGCCATCTGTTATGCTTCTGGCTTTTATATTTTATTATCCTTCTTGTCTCATTTCTTTTCGCTTCTATCATTTTTTTTCTTTCTATTCTTACTCGAATGCTTTATATTTGATAAAAAATGGTACAATTGGAATGGTTTGAATTTGATGTTGCATGTGTGGTTCGTAATGATGATGGTATTATGAAACAAAATTACAATAAAATGAATTCATTGGAATTTCAGGATCACCCAGGTTTAAGAGGAACACCTTTGGCCATGTTGGCTGCTCAATGTAACAAACTTAGTTCGAAAAGTCCACCCCCACTTGCAGATGCGGCAGTAGGGAAAGGATTTCATCCTTGGAAAAAATCCCCATCAGTAGGACTTTGTCCCCCAAGTTCAGTCGCTGGGAATGTTTCTTGTCCGACGAGCATAACTGGAAATGGAAATTCTATTTCAAACTCAATGTCCCACCATGGGGGTGTCTCACTCCTGAGCGCTGCTCAAAAAAGTCTATCGTCATCCGTCTGTGTCACTTCCGCCAATCACAATTCTTATAGTAGGACTCCAGTCTCTTCCTCGTGTGGAGTCACACCAACCTATGGGGCTGATCTCTATTTTCACGGGTAATTTGCAACGCTTTGCATGATTTTTAAGCGATATGTTATTTACATTAGGAAGACACCGTAGATTATGTCAAATAATGAGCAAACATTTAAACCAATCTTAATTGACCCTTAGGTCAACAAATTCTAATCCATGTGGAGATCAAAGTCCACCAGGATTTATTGGAAAGATGGATGGTGGTGTCGGATCAGTAGGTGTTTACTCAAGAGTTCCTTATGATTCCTGGCCCTTTAACGCAATGTCTGGGGCTCACACGGGAATCAAACCTGACGTAAGTTCTCCTTGCTTTTCTTCGCTTGAATGATACTTTTGGAAAGCTCAAATTCAAGGAGCCTCGAAGTTATGTAGCCTATTTCTGACACTGGAATATTTTAACGAAAAATTAGGTGTCAGGGATGAATGGGTCATCGTGGTGGGATGCAGTACATGGGGCAACCGGTGGTGGTTGGTTAGATGTAGGAGCTGGAAGTGCAATCACACAAGCATCTGTCACAGCAGGGATGCATCACCCACATCATCCCCATCATCAAATGTCTAACTACAATGACTACTCCTCCCTAACTCACACCCTTGCGGCCTCCAATCCTCACATTTTGACCTCTGGTCAGCATCTACTTCAGGTAAATAATAAATTTTGCTACTGTTGCAAATTATCTTATTAAAAATTAATGTCCATGTCATTTTTGGCTACTAAATCCTCTTTTAACTAAATTTATTAATGTTTTAAACATTAATTTTGCAAGATCAAATCTCTAAACGAAATGAAATGCTAAGTAAAATCTCTCTAGTACTTATAGTAAATCTTGAAGCAGTTTAGGTGTGGTCACAAGAAAAGTGTGAATTTTCGCTATTCGTGACCCATTGAAATTGGATTTCTAAAATTTGCATTCCTCATTTTGACAGGATACTTACAAGTCAATGCTGCCAACCCAAGGCGTGGGCTCAAGTGTTACGTCTCCTTTTGGTTTAGGTCAAGCATCTCTACCGCAGGTTTGTTCCCCGTTTTTTTTTCTTCATCTTTTTTCAACAGAAAAGCAAAAGCACCCATCCATTCATTTCCATCTAGCACATTTATGGTATTAAAATTCATCATGTCTACATGAAGGAATCTTTTGTTAAAAATGAGAAATATGAATACAATAAATAGTTAAACGAACAATAATATAAAAATAATGGAATGGAACAGAAAAACAAGAATGTGATTCTTCATTTTACAAAAGTCACATACACATTTCGTGACTTACCTATCCATACGTAATTTATTGGGTTTGACTAGTAAATAAGATTTGGAAAATGATAAGAATGCAAATTGGGATTTTTTGAATGGCTAAATGGTTACATTACAACAAGTTGTGTTCTAAACTCGATTTCTTTCTCTACCTTTTCAAACAAATTTTCATTCATTACAAGATTTATCAAAATACACAATAATAATTGCAAATTGTAATTTCCCAAATGAGTAAAAGACTAAAAAAATCCCACCCGTCTTTTCCTTCCATCTAAAAATTGGATTTAAGAGATAATAAACCAATGAGCAAATGACCTTTTATTTAGTTAGTGATAAACTGATAAAAATAATATAAAACAACATTTACTTTGTACCTAAATGAAATTTGATCTCTCTTGCAGCAGGTGCCTTCACCCCGTTCGCAGAGGAGATACACTGGTCGAGCAACTTGTGATTGTCCAAACTGTCAAGAAGCCGAGCGACTTGGACCTGCAGGTGCTCACCTTAGGAAGAAAAATATCCACTCCTGTCATATCCCTGGTTGTGGAAAGGTCAGCCAATCATAATCATCTTACCTATTTTTTCATTTGCATATTATCATTCAATCCATAGAACCAGTTGATGATAGTTAGTTAATTCTTACATGGTATGGGTAAATCCATGTAGTAAAATGGCAGTGTGTGGTGGGGTGGTGGTGGTGGCATGGCATAATAAAATTATAATATGTTGGACCACCCTACAAAATTATTGAATGATATCTTAGTGGCTGTACACAAACACAACTGAAACACCAACCACCATCATTTTATACGATTCTATAATGTATTCCCGAATCAATGTTGAATTAAATTACTTTACAGACTTACAAGGTATATTCATTCTTGTTTTGAAGAATTTTCTCAAATTGAAAAATAAGATAGCCATATTGAATAGAACGTACTTATCCCTTTTAGAGACTAAGAAGATTTTTAGATGCAAGCTTCTCTTGTTGGGTTTTAATCCTATTAGGCAAACTCTCCACGAAAGGTAAAACTTTGTAAATGGTTTTATAATTCTGTCAATCTAGATTTTTGAAATGAGAAATAAGTGTAAGTTCATGCGACTCTTCTCTTACTTAAGTTAAGGTTAGCAATTTTTTTAGTTTTATAAGTTCATAGTTCACTCTTACTTATAATTAGTCGTCGAATAGTGGATTATTGTTAGCAATTTTTGGCAGCGACTCTGACTTGTCGGTTGTGCAAATTTTCAACCTGCCACCCATGAGTCGTTGTGCTTCTTCATTATCATGGCATAACATCTTCTCAGCATTAGTTGAGTGAACATAAACAAGAAACTATAAGATAAAAAAAATTAGGAACGAAATGAAAAGCAATTAAATTGGAGATAACTGGTTTCTAGTTTGCCTTTAATTAATTCTCAGGTCTCTTATTCCATCTAAGCTCAAAGGAATTGCTCTTTATTTTATTCTGATGTTGAATTTGGATTTGGATAGACAGTGACAGAGCAATTAAGTTCAATTCTTTGAGTTAATATTACTTCTCTTTGTTTAAGTCACTTTGATGCAAATGATTTCAGGCTGGTATACAATGCAACATACAATGTAAATATGACATGGGCCGGACTAGAAGAGTTCAAAAGATTGTTTTGCATTTTGTACACTTAATTTAATATGGTAAAATTTGAGGAAGTTTATTTCATGCTAAAAAGAAAAGGAAGCTAAAAGTCTAGTGTGACTTTAATGCATATAATAATGAGCAGACCGAGTTTATGCTCGGGCTTCCACCGCAAACTGATATGGAGATAGAAACAGATTATGTATTTCCAAACACTGCAATTTGAAACGGCTGACATGAACAAATAATCATAATTTTAGTGGAAAACTTGGACCAAATGGATAGAATGCGTGCGTTCTGGAACATTTCGTGCATGGATAGGTCGATAACCGTCTCGTGTTTAGTTAAATCCTGGAATTTAGGTTGGGATTACAGTTTACACCATGTGATCAAAATAGTTTATTTAGAAGTCGTAGCTTTTATAATGATCATTGTTAGGTTATCGGAATCATTCGTGATTTGATTAACTTATAGTGTGCACAAATTCATTTTCTAAATTATCATTCCGAAAGAAACTAGCAAAACTATTTCTAATAGATTCTATAGCCTGAAAAATGTA
>JAQFZZ010000960.1:0-13341 GCA_034696405.1 Isotoma caerulea
AAGTACAAAACCTACGGAAACTTTTAAATTATGAGAATGAAGTTGCACAAACTGGAAGTAATGAGGTTAAACATTTTATACAATATTTTACCTAGGGTTCTGTACATAGTTTAACTTCCCTTTAACCTGGTAGATAGAAATACGTACGAACAGCTATAATAATAAAAGGTTGACAGGAACTATATACAAGGTTGGAAGTTGGAACTGGAACTGCTATATACGACGTCCATAGGCATCTGAGTCAGTGAGCATAGGATGAACAACAAGGTAATAAAATTAAGACCAGACCTGCACAGTAATAAATCCAAGATGAGACAGAAGAAGTCGAGCAGTTTGAAATTCTTGGGAAACAGGTGGTGGTTGTGCCTCTGTTCTCAGATTAGGATAACTCTCATCAGTCTCCTCTCGAATCATATTTGCTACCGACTTTTCAAGTCGAATCTGGTTCTCCAGAATTATTGACAGTCGACTTTGTTCCAGAGAATCTTGATCTGCAGACGTTGAATTACTACTTGTCGAGTCCAGGGATGGAATCGCTTTATCTCTATAATAATATTAGTAGGGGGAAAAAGCACAAGCAACCAAAGTAGATCAGTGATCATCATCATAATCATCATAACATATATCTAAGAATACTATATTCATAATATATACCTACTCATACCTATATATTACTTAGCCTACTATATGAAGTACAATAAAAGAGAGAAAGTTGGAGAAAGTACCTGTACCTACCGACCATATAAACTCTATGATAGGATAGTAAGTGCTTGTGACTACCTTGAACAACGTTCTCATAGGTAAGTCGTAAGCAAGCAAGTGAGTAAAATAAAATAAAGTTTCCTTTCCCTCTATTCCCATCATCATCCATGGCAATTTCATCCGTTTCATTATCATTCCCTCTCAGTTTATCTTCTCCCATCAAAATTTAACACCCGAAGAGACTAAACTCATATCACGCCTTTCCAGTCTTTCCTTCCCTGTTTCTGATGCCCTGGCCTGGCCTGGCTCTGTACCTTACTCTTATTCTAACTACTTAGAGAACGACGACGACTACTACTCTTACTTTCTTACTGAATTGCTAAAACTAAACTAAAACCTCCGCATTGAAGTAACCTATTCATAATAACATTCACTTGCTTACTACTTTCTCTTCTGGATGGTGAACTCAAGTCACTGTGCAAACCCTAAATACCAACTATAAACGAAATGTACTAAAGAGTAACATTTCACTTACGCTTTACAAAGCACAATACGGTCCACACTCTCAGGGAAATAACGATGTTGAATGTCGTATCGTATTCCCACATCATTCATCGGTAATGGGCGTCCTGGGTTGCTTCCTGAAGATGAAAATGATTTACCTTTGTACCGAGGCATGTGACGCAGTTGTAAGGTCCATGCGTGACGTCCTGTTGGCCCTCTCAATACCATTGTGACCGTTGGCTGTGGATCTGTACTCAATATTGAAAGAAGCCAAAATAAAATAAAATCACTCAAGCACACTGCTAAAAGAAGAAAGTTCAAAGGCCATGAATATATCAAGTATAGGTGTGTGTATATATATATCAGGGCCAAATACCAATATTACAAACTACCTACTCTTTTAGCCACCACCCAATCACTATATAGACTTTCCTCCGAATTCCAATCTCAAAGTCTAGCTCAAATAATAAAATCAAGTAGTATAGATAGACCTAAAGAACATACCTTGATCATTCCCCACAGGCTCTTCCAACAAAGCAATCAAGATCGTATGCTCAATAACAAAGTAGCGGAAATGATTAATAATTTCTTCCTTGGACAGATTTCCTTGTGAGTGCACTTGGCTCAATAGGACAAATTCATCTACAAGTGAGGATGTCTTGACCCCATTATTTGGCGTGTATCTCCCAACCTTTATTCATGACATTTCAACCATAATTAAGCACATTCCTTAGACCAAACAAAATGAACAAAGAGTGACGCTTAATTAACGCTCCAAATTAAAAACCAAGAGAATTTTAATCAACACTCTCATTTGACTAGAGTGATTACGATTGGCATTTACAATAATTACAAATGACATTTCTAAAATTAACGTTAATCAGCATCTCCCACACATACATCTAAAATATACAAATTAGTCTAAAAATCTACTCATCCGTACCTGTTCAAATATAACAGCTAGAAGAGCTTCGGCTGCGTCTCGAACTCGAAGTGACACTGGTTTTAATTCCTTTTCGTCCTTTAACTTAATCGGTTCTCCGGGCTTTCCCTATTCATGAAAATAAAAAAGATCCAAAATTAACTTTTAGCCCAATTTATCATTAATCAAACCCTTCACTTTATATCTAATATCTCATCCGTCTTTTGCTCATGCTAGGTTATAATAAAAACTATTAAAAGTTACTCTTCATTGCATCATTTATTCTGAGATAATTTTTAAAAAACTTTTTAACTACCATGCTTTAGCCTGTATGTCAAAAGTGATTAAATTGGTGATCAAAAAGACTCGATAATAACATAGGTGCCGGAAGAATAATTCGTGGATTTTAAGACACCCTAAACATCTTCTAGAAAGTAAGCAAAGCAGATAGGAAAAGTACAATAATTTTGATGAGCTATCCGTCTCACCAAAACTTTTTCTTATCCTTCAAACTTTCACAATGAACTTTCTCTCCCTTAGCACAACTTTCTAGATCAACAAAAGTCAAGCAAAGAAATTATATAAATTATTCCAAACCATCTTAAAAGCCCCAAGCATATATATATATACATTATTCCTTTCTATACAGTCTTAAATGCTCTTTTTGTGTAAGAAAAAACAATATACATTAAGATTTAAAAGAGATTGTGGTGGCATACATAAAACATACCACACCATACCAGCCTTTTAGTCATAATTGATTGTTTAATAACAAAATTCAAAAAACCAAGCCCACTTTTACTTGCAAAAGAGCCAAAATCACTTGTGGAAAACAATATCGTGAGAGGAACCATGACCATCCATCCTATTTGCTTCAATATGCCATTAGACTGTACACACTTGAGGACTCTGAAGTGATCGTGAGAGGTTGTTGTACATCTAACATGAAATCATTATAATAATAACAGCGAACATCTAGTCTTTGGATTTTGACGTCGGAAGTCATTTTTTAACGTCAGATTCCTCCGCATGCAAAGAAACAATCATGATGAGGCATGAAATGGCTGATAGCACCATGACATACATGACATGCCATGTGGCATGACATTTAAATATGTACATAATATCTAGACACCAAGAACCATGATGTGCATCAACAAGCTTTCTCCCACAAAACCTAAAAATGGAAATGTTAGCTTGGAAATGTGACTAAAGCCATGATCTTTGTCAATACACAAAAATAAACTCATTTGCATAAAAAACACACCCTTATTTCCAACCTTGTCCGTTCAATTCACGGAAATCTGTGAAATTTTGATAAAAATTTGCATTAGTCTAATTCAGGATTTTACTCTTACAAACTCTCATAAGTTTTTTAATAAAATATGACACGCGATTATTTAATACTTCTGTACAAACAAACACATTTTATATTCTGCTAGCTATTATACCATACTCTTTCCTACATACTATGCCTAACACATACAAAATCAACTCCTACTTTCTTTTCGAAACTGAAAGTTGAAAGCTTACAAGCCAACTTCCGGCCGATTGGCTCACCCACCCAGCAACTTCCAGGGTGGAAAATGGAAAAAGCAGGGAAAACGACTTTCTATTTCTGTCTCATTTCGACTTCCCTCATTTCTAATGTCAAACATTAGCTAGGAGCTTTAATGCAAGTGGGTTATTAATGACTTTCTTAATAAGGTTGAGGTTCTCAAGCATAAATATCTCAATTTTTTGTGACTTTTTGAAAGCCTTCTGCAATAAAACCATCACAGGTTGCTTTCGCTTTTCATTATCTGAAAAGGCCTTTCCTCTCCTGAACAAGAGAAATGTTTCAGAAGAAATCTAAACTACATTAAGAAGATCGTAATAACAATCAATTATTTGACCACACCTGTTTCTCCTGAAGTAAATAGCATTTCTATAGATCTTAGACAAAAACTTTGATAAAAAATAGACGATGAAATATATGAGGTGAGGGTTGTGCTCAGGTGTATTCAGTGATAAAGGTGAAAGCTTAATAATAAAGTTTGGCATGAGTTGACTATAAACTATGAAGGACATGGAACATAATAATAATCATAACTTTCCTTTTTCTACTTGGGGAAAAAATTTACTGAAACTTGTGAGTTTAGGTTTAGATAGAGTCAGCTAAAGAGCGAAACTTTCTTTCAATACTGCAACTTCCATCTGACGAACAGATGGGGAAAGTTGCCCGGGTATTTTCTCTGTGCAATAGATTTGCAATGGAGAAAACGAAGGGCAAGTATAGAATGTCTAATGAATTTTTATGAATTTCTTTGGACACATGCGATTGCTGTGTAATTTTTTGTATTAAAACTAATTAAGAGTGATGTAATAATATTATTTTTAAAAAACAGTTCGTAGTTAAAAATTAAAAACCAGATAGTAATTCAAAAAGCAACCCGTTGATAAAATCTACAAGCAAACTTTGATATAACAATTTGCAAACTTTACACTCTATATGTGTCTGATGGTTCTAATTTTAAACTGTGAATTATTGGACAACCAGGCAATTTATATTTTTATAAATCAGTAATTCAAAAAATCTGCAAAAAAATAAAAATTTTAATAGAAATTAAACAAAAAGCTACGTTACACATTTTTAAACTACTCTAAGAAACTAACTAAAATATGAATCATTTTCTTGAATTTTTCTCAATAACCAAAATCCAATCTAAGTTCAACAGGAAGAACTTTCGATCCATATCACGCACATATATTTAATGATTCATTTCCCTATTTAAGAAGACTTTCTCCTTACATCACATTAAAAAATGCAACCTTAACCCTTTATTTTCTCTACCCTCCATCGACTTACAAAACATAACATCCAATGAATCTTTTAAATTAGGTACAAACCTATAATATGATGGCAACATAAAAATCAACGCTTCTACCAAAGTCCTAGTGGAAAAATGAGTTTCTATCATCTTTAAAGATCTAAATGTACCCTGAGAAAGGCATTAATAAAACAGAACATGTGCTTCTCTCTCGTCCTCTTTTCTTTACGCACTTTCAACATCTAAATAGGCTTTGAAAAGATGCTTAAAGGATTTTTTTCCAAAGTATTTCCTCTCTTATAAAATACAGCTCGACCCCACTAAAGTAAAACTACATGTAAAATTATTTATAACAAAATAGAAATCTTCAATTAATGGTAGTTATTGCCATAAATAGTTTTACTATAACGAGAGCCAACTATTTACACTGTACAGACAAAACAGTATTAACTAAAAGTTACTACCTAAACTCTACTATTACGTAAAACTACAACCATTAGAAGGGTATATGAAATAGTGCAAGAAACGCTACAAAAGTTACAGACTCTCTGTTCTGTAGTAGAGTAACAGATTCATTCGGCCGTTCTCATTCTATTTCCTTATGCTTCCTTTCCTCACCCTCTATTCCATCCATCTCAGCTTCCACTCAATTTAACCAATTTCAATTATTCATCAGTGTACACACAGATAAATTACCATTCCTTTCTACACCATAACTACAACTACCCTGTAAATCGTTGATACGACCAGACTAACGGTTTCCAACTTTTACTACAAACTACTACAAACTGTAACTAGAATATTACTACAAAATACACACTATATTTGTACTACATACAAGCAAATAGTAAATTCTACGTTCAAACATTCATTTTAAGTAACAACGTAAGGTAGTATTTCAATCTACGCACATTTATGTTCTAACAATGCATCTCTCTCTCTCTCTTCTAATGTGAGAAATATCCTTCCAAGCAAAGCTAACTTTCTCCATCCTTTCTGCCCGGGTGTAGAGAGTTGGAGAGTCTCTATTCTTGGAACTTTCGCAATGAACAAAGCATATAATATAGCTGAGGCAAAGTTGCTGAAGTACGAAACAAACATGCAATCTTCAACTTGGAAACAATGTGTAATAATATAACAGGAGAAAGCAAATGAGAGTTGAATGGGTCCCCATAAGTTCTAGAAAAAAGTACAGAGAATAACATAACAGCACAAAGCAAACAGACCTTATAATTAAAAGTAATCAGGTCGGAGTCGTAGTAGTACAAGTACAACTATGACAAGCATTTATAACCTTGTTTTACTACTAGTTTTCTAGTAGGACGAATTACCTACACTACACTAAAGGATAAAACTATACGCCTGGTTAATATCTACACAATATTAAGGACAGCGTATGTGTGTGTACTAGGAAGGAATACAAATATTTATCGTAAAACTGAATCTGACATCGAATTCAACTTCAACATTCCCCTATCTTTTAGTCTTCAGGAGGAAGAACTTTCTAATCACACCAATTAATGGGAGAAATGAAAAGTTCACTCATTCGTGAGGAAGTATACACAGGACAATCAGCCAGACCTTTGTTCGATTTTCCAAGCAGAAGTAATTTACAGTTTACAATAAACTCTGTCCTCTTCTACGGTATAACAAATACATTCATACACTTTTATATTAAGGCTGACTGAATAAGAGAACGGAAAGGTTGGAGGTAACATTTTATCTAAAAGTAAAGTCAAGCCAAGTCAAAGACATCAGTAGTCAGCTCAGTTCATCTCCAGAAGAGTAGATTATAATAAACTGCCATATACAGCCTAGTCAGACTGGGTTTATACATTATGTAGGTAACTTGCCTGCGACTTTGTTCCAGATATTCCATATTCCACAACCTCAAGGACGGTGTATAACGTCTCCTTGTCTTCTAGAAGGTAGGGATGAGCTGTAAGCCATGTGGTGACACATTGAAAAGCTGCTACAATACTTGAGTGAAGATCTTTCGAATGGGCCGGAGGTGGTCGTGAGCACTGATGAATTATGAAATCACAGATCCACTTCACAGCTCGTCGACACTCCAACGGATCTATTCCCAAAGACAAACCAACCAAATAGAATAAGTACTTGCTACATTGTTCCATACATAATAACATATAGTAGTCAATCTCAAAATGTATTACACTTTACACTGCCCTGTACAATATTATCATTTACAGCTTTCACTACCCTCAAACATCCATGCTTAGATGCGTATAACCCAGTATACATTAGTCTTTCTCTTCAACTTTCAAATTCCAAACTCTGTTTTCAATTTAACTTTCCTATTCCAGAACAAAACTAATATCCTGTCCTACACCGTATATACACAAGCCTTTACCACTTGTGAAAATACTTATTCCATAGTTTTGTCCCTCTTTGTCTTCATAAAGCTACTGCTGAGTTCATAAATTACAACATTTGTTTACTTCGGCACGTTTTACCAGAATTGAAATTGTATAAATCCTTCATCCCTAGGTACATCTGTACAACCTTCTTATATAATAACGGATATAAACTAGAAAGGGTAGTATGGATGGATGAAGCTATTTTGGAAATGATGTTGATGATGATGAGAAAACACAACAACGGGAGAGAGGAAATAATAAAAGCACTTGGAAATCCTTGTCCTCGATCTCACAATCAACTTTTGATAAAGCCATCATTTCATTGCTTTGCATTGCATTTGAAAACTGTCTATACAATAATAATGGAAGGAATGAGTACATACGTTGAATTAACATTCTCCCTTAAGCTTCATTCCATTCTCTTTTCCACTCCTTGCTTTACATTAATTACTTATTCATTAAGTCAAAGTTTAAATTACGAACTGCTTGCTTAGCTCCTTCTTCCATCCATCTACACAGACTATGCAAACTATCAAAACTATAGGTACTTATCTTAAACCTTATGATGGTATGGATACACAATAGACTACCCAGAGAGAGAGCAAATACACACAGAGAGAAAGTTAGTTTTCTCAGTTTTATTCACTCTCTCAAATCCAAACGAGACATAAGTATTTAGTTTCGAGCTGTCTTTCAATTCTCAATAACTAGACGAGACGAGAGGACTCTTCTATTTTAGATTGTGTCTCCTTAATTAGAGCTTGACAGATGTCGACGCACGGAGAGGAATAATGGAAATATTCAAGCGAAAACAGATGACTCCATAGAAAAAAAAATCTTTAATTATTTCCTAGCTCTTGTACTAAAACTAATGATTAATTACATGGTAGGCAGTCAACCAATTAGTTCCGAATTGGCAAAATCTATCTCTCGCTTCCACTTTTCCAGATATTCTTCTATACAGAGAACCTTGCTTTCTTTCTATTTTAGGGCTTTTCCAGATATTATTGTTGCAAGCTAAGCAAAAACACAAGAGAAAAGTTAACTTTCTCCCGGATACCATACCACCATACATATACAGTCAACATAACAGTAATCCAGGAACATGGGATAGGATAGGATATGCTGGGCGAAAGTAAGAAGTTAGAAGTTATACAAGATAATATACACCACCAGTACATACCTTGATCCTGAACCTTGATTCGAGCCAATCCATTAAGAAGTTCTAGAGCCGCAAGGGAAACGGGCAGATCAATCTTCCAAGTTGATATCAAACGATGGCAAACGAGATACGTTGCCCGAACAAACAGAGCGTGGGCTGAATCTGCAATTTAAGCATTTTCATCCTACATTTCACTTTCGACTTTGAAGGGTTCTTCACTTTCATGAGAAAACTGCTAGCATGGAACCACATACACATATAAGCCAACTAGGGTATAAAGTTGGCTTCGGGTTTTAACTAGATCCTCATGTGATGATGAATTAAATGAGTGAATAAATGAGTTTAATAACGTGCACAAGCATTTGTACAAATAACAAATGAAGTGTTTTCGCAGGTGTTGTAATAAGCAAAATAATATTTTGTTTAAAAATAAAAATAATACCGAATTGAGTATCTCCGGATTCCGATAAACCCAAAGTGTGTTCATCAAAGCTGTTGCTGTAGTCGCTAAAACTTCTCATACTCGTATTTTCTGTGCGGATAAAGAGGCAGATAAGAAAATAAAAGTCAAATTAACGAGAATGGCTTTACATCGTGCTTTACAAAATAAAAGAATAATAAAAATTGTAAAAGCAATGGATGTAAAAGACACAATGGTCACGAACCCATATGCAGGATGGGACAAACGCGTCCAATTAAATTCAAATTACGAACCTGAAGACAACAGATTTGTTGGAGATTCTGTTCCAAGATTACCCGTGGCTTTATCTACTTCCTCAAAGGCTGAAGTATCACCCACGAACATCATAAGGCCGCCTTAATAAATAGAATCATGTTTTAAGGATATATTGTAGTAAAAACTTAGATTTACCGTATTTCCTGATTTAAAAACGCTTGGAGTTTAGTACAATTCTGAAAATAAATCTTACATTAAAAGATTAAATAGAAATCTAATCCAACAATATAAGAACTCGAAAAAGTTGTAAAAGCACGACCTTATTTTTATCATTGTATGAAAAAACTTTTATTTTTCTTACATACTGGAAAGGGTTTATAAATCAGGAAATAAGGTACCATTGTATCCGGAGTCTCCATTTCATCATACAATATATACATGTTTGAGAGTGATATCCACCCGGTGGTTTGGTTACTTTCTTTCACTCACTTTCACCACGATGGACATCATATAATGTAATTGAGACATTTTCTATAACATCTTAATAATAGTAAAGCTTTTTACCAAGAAGCATCTGGATGTTCAACGAGTCCGTTTCAACTTGAAGAGCATTAATAAGTAAGTTGGCAAGACGAGGCTTGAGCTGGATGAAAGTAGTAGCATGAGCACTCTTATCGAGGACCTCTTTTATGGGAACATTCTGTAAATTAACCACATCAGATTCCTGTCATCAACTAAGACCAAGACGACTGTCTACTTCTATAATAGGCACTGCTTACTCCCTACACACATAACATCACATGAAGGGAAGGGCACACAGCCTATTAACTTGAATTGAGATGGACATAACAAGAGGAAAGGAGAAGCCCAAAACTAATTCAATTTTCTAAACTTCCACCACCAGCATGCGTTCTTGGACGCAGTTCATGTGTATAACATACTTAAGAAGTACACACACACTCGACTAAAACGCAACCTTTAGTTATCAACAAAAGTAAAAGCGGATTGTTAACTAAAAGAGATAAAATCTACGCAGGAAATAAGAAAGTTTTTTTCAAAACAGGCTCATCTTCCTTAAAATCTGTCTATCTCGTTTTTCGTTTCTTTATAGATAAAAAGATCTAACTTAATACCCACCCACCCAGACTACTCAACTCAACTCTGACACGTAAGTATCTCCGTTGAGTCTCCTCGAGTGGTTTGGTATCAGGGACTATTTTTACTGCTACTAACAGACAGACAGGACATATTACATTATATTACAGAGACTTATTTAACTTACTACCATGTAGGGGTAGGTAATAGTTAATATCCCTTCTTGAAGGAACATACATATCATCATCATCATCATGCAACAAATAAATTCATTAGAGCATACCAAGAAATGGAGTGGAAGGGAGAGTAAGGAGAGCAATAATTGAATTGCGGATCGTCGGAGATCATTCCTTAGGGCATCTTTACTCGGTAAAACAGCTTCTAAAGCGGTGACAATGGCAGGTACTAAAACCGTCACTCCGTCCAAATCCACTCTCAATAGATTCGGTGAATTGGACAAAATCGAAATCAACACCTCCTGACGCGTCTCCTGAAAAGATTCCATAATAGTACACACTTATAGTGAGTCAAACCGTGCAGACGACATTGCTTTTACGGACCCAATTCTATACATTATATTACTTACATTACTACCCGTTTTCTCTACTAACTCTACTACATTTCGTCCATTCAGCACACAATACAATCTCGCAAACACGGGACAAATACAAATAGAATCTCCTTTTCTACTGCACATCTTACATTACCACCTAACTTAAAAGC
The DNA here is from genome assembly GCA_034696405.1 of Isotoma caerulea. Classification (NCBI taxonomy): domain Eukaryota; kingdom Metazoa; phylum Arthropoda; class Collembola; order Entomobryomorpha; family Isotomidae; genus Isotoma; species Isotoma caerulea. The sequence continues at coordinate 10,973 of JAQFZZ010000960.1, forward strand.
GTAGAAATCGCTTTTACAAAAGGATTTTGAAATCCACTTTCTCCTTATTCTCATTCCCTTTCTATACTATACCCGTAGTAGTAAAAAGAGAGATAAATACGGCACGGGTGATGGGTATACTTTAAAAAGTACTTGTTATTAGTTTTACGACTGGTGGCACCCAATAGATATACTCCTCTGGTAGTGACACTTTCCCTACACACCCTTGGTAAAAGAATCTTACTGGTATGGTTGGTTCGGTGTGGACAGACACCTTTACTTTTACTACAAAACCCGTAGTATCGAAGACGCTTTAGCCAAGATACTTACACAGAGAAAAAAGAGATAAGTAAAAGCTTCTATTCATTATTATCATTGAGTTTACAGCCCTATTTTTCACTATCTTTCAAAGTCGTAGAAATACTCATTCGTGATACGATTGGAATGGGACACGGAATTGTTCCTTATTTAAGGACGGATTCAAACCTGGAAGAAGAAAGCCTTAAAGATTCAATCAGTACATATAGCAAAACCCGTCCTTTTTTATTTCCTTAACCCACATTCCCTTATCAATTTTTTTCTTCTTTCTCTCATCATTTCAAATCCAGATCTTGTTTACAAAAAAAAACTCACTTTTCTCCATTCATTCTATTTATCTTTCTCCTTTTGCTATCATGAAATGACATTACTCTAGAGTAGACTAGTCACTCTAGATAGCCAGGCCAGGTAGTGAGAGAAGTGCTCGCGATGAATATTATATTATATAGTATTTTACAATGACACTCTCTCTCTCTGCCAAAATATCTTGAAAAAAGCTTCATTTTAGGATTTCAGTATCCGTCTGATAGTGATAGGAGGATAAGAATGAGAGAACATTTACAAGGAGAGAATAGCTTTCTCTTTTTGAATGTGTCTGTCTAGCTACATGACTATCTATAGTACTAGATACCACTAAGGATGATACGATGCAGCAGTACATAGAAATACCTTTCTCTTCATTTTTTCTTCCTTTCTCCTATTCAACTTTTCAAAAGAGACCCTTTCTATCTCACTCTATCCTTCGCTGATACTTCAGACAAGCACTTGAAATTTCGTCTTTAAAAATCAAAAACTTTCATCGGCTTTCTCTCTCTGGCTGCTTCTTCAAAAGCCGATGATGGGATGGATGATTTCATAAAAATTTCAATATGCCTTCCTTCTATGTAACAAATGTAAGTAATATATTATACTTTACTATACTGACTGCAGAGATCTTATTCACAACACTTCCATTTAAGTACCAATTCAAAGGGTATAAACTCCAAACAGCCGTACCTACTACCCACTTCAGTTCATTTCAGTCTTGAAGCTTGGTCTGCCCATACTGTCGTAAATTCTAATGGAAATGTCGGACTACCTTTGAGATTTTAGTTGATAGTTGATACTTTCCCTATATGTAAAAGTTTTATTTCGCAATTCTTTACCTTTCCCTATCCATCATTTACAATCGACGCACTTCATATCAAACATTTCTATGAGGGGGATGATGATGATGTTGATTTACGAAATGAAGTATGAAGAGCGACGACGACTACTACTACTATTAGACAAGATACTACTATGTACTACAAACTCGACGATATATAACTTTACAACCAACCACAAACTTCATTCATCCCTTTCTCTATACTTTCTCCATGGATGAAATTTATACATTGTGTAGACTCTCTCTCTCTCTTTACGCTACAAGAGGTAATAATATCCCTAGATAAAGATGGTAGAAAAGCTAAGTCCAAAAGTACATACTTTGAGTCCCTTGTGAACCGCAATATAAAAGCGAGCCAAGTAGGACGGCAGGATCTCCTCCCCAGTTTTTTTCGAGCAGAAAATCCGACACAAAATTGCCAAAGCTTCAGCCCTGCCTTGATAATACTTGTCAATAGTGATAGCATGTGGTATATCGATTGACTCCGGCAGGGCAGCCGGTACCGCTGATCCTCTTGAAGTTCTCCGCACTTCCCCATCTGTTTACACAAGAAACATTACTTCACTTTACTTTCCTTTCAAATCTCGCTAGAACACTTCTTTCTCTTTTACAGATGGATGATATAACTATTGGCAGTGGTAGCAGATTCAGATATTATACACCAGACAAGGTACAAGCATCTAGCTGTTTATAGGCTGATACAATTGTGGCAGGGATGCCAAAATACATATTTTACATGAAAATGCCCTTACACCAAGCTATTTATGGCTTTTATCATCCCTACTTTCTCCAACCTATGGGATTTCACTTTTTTATTTTATTTCTTCAACCTAGTTACATGCATGGGATGTCAGGAATCATTCATCCTCTCAAAATACAAACTCATGCTGGAGGAAGAAGAGGTTCGAAATGTAAACAATTTCAA
>JAQFZZ010000961.1:0-13339 GCA_034696405.1 Isotoma caerulea
AAACTAGAAACGCCCCCGGTTTCAATAATAACCGATGAGAAAGGTGTTCGTGTTTATACGAACCGATGTAGCAAAAGCTGTGAGGTTTATTTTCCAAACCATCATTTCCTCATGAATCACGTGTCTTTACCCATTTTTTTGTTCATTTCGATGTCGGTGTTGGTTTGGTTAGGTTAAGTTAACTTAACCCAACCCAACCCCCCGATTCCATTAACGTATTCAATAAATGTAAACAAAACTAAATGTTCACAATTCAATCAATTTAATTGTATAAGTCAATTTAATTAATAAACATCTGAAGCTAAAAAGTCAAAATTCGATCTGTAATTAGCTCTCTCTGTATTTTCAAAAATTAGTAAATCTCGACTCCCTTTCGATTAAAATAAACCATATCAAGTACGGGTGTAACCAAGTAGCGAAAGCTGCAAGTTTCAATTATATTTGATTGAATGTTTTTGAACAATTTTGAAACGGTATTTAGAATTTTTGTCACAAATCATTTCGACCTACTCGTCAAAACCTATCCAATTAATCAAAAATTGAAATTTGACCTTTTACCTTATTTTGTGACCATAAAGGTCATCCTAGACTATTAGTGTCTTATCTCATCTTTTTCCACTCTTCAAGATCTATCTAAATATATAAAACTTGAAATCTGACCTTTTTTTACCCTCGACCATAATTTGTGATCTCCCTGACCTCGTAGGACAAAAACTATTGTTACAGTTGGATTTCTAACGTTTCGTAGATATGAAATCATATATTACATGATTTTAATATATTATGCGCTCATGAGCGCGACCAGTGCGCTTTGTCGCAGCGTGCTGATTTGCAATACCAAAAGTTCTTGTAAAATACTATAGTCCAGAACCGAAAATCGCATGTCAATATTTTAATCCGTTAGAAAGTTATTGATGTGACGGACAGACGGACGGAGAATTCCCATAAAGTAGCTTTCGCTACTTAATAAAGAAAGTCAAATTTCGTGGAAGATAAAAATTGGTCATCGACCATATGTAACAACAATGTAAAAAAAGAACTTGAGAGAACTTTTTAACACATTTCTAAATATATTTAATTTGAAATTTCATCTTTGACCTCGTTTTCTGACCCAAAGGTCATTGTAGGACATTATGTCCGAATTGTTTTCCTTTACTCCAAACTTAATGAAATATATGCAATTTGATTTTGTTTACAATTGACCTCAATTTCTGACTCTCCTGACATTGTGTGACCAAAACAGTTATGACAATTTTTGCATTTTGAATGCTTAACAGATATGATATCATATATCACATCACATGGTTTTTGTGAAATTTTCACTTTCAAGCGCGACTAGTGTGCTTTCTTGCTGTGCGCTGATTTTAAACATCAAACGTTGGACTCACCTAACGAGTTTTTCGTAAAAAATTGTGAAAATAATCCTTGCTTTCATGAGATAAATGGCGTGACAGACAGATGGACAGAGCATTCTTAACCAGATTTTGCTATTTAATATACTTTAAATGAAGAGGTCAAATGTTCCTGTTGTTGCAACAGTTGATAATCCATGGCTTATCACAGGAAGATAAAACAGTTATCTCAAATACGTTGAAGCACTTGGAATACTAAAAGACTGTACATTTACATTTACCATAATCATTTGGAATGTAGTGAACATGGTGCGACAATCCCGGAGTTTTAATGCAATAGAGTCCAACACAAAGTGCTTTTAGGGTTTTAGGATTTATTTACACTAATTTTTTGTAATATAAATATTTAAAAGGTTTAGCCCAACATACGTATTGTGATATAGGTGCATCCGCTTAACGACTTTTGAAAATTCAGGTTAAATTCAGTTTTCAATAAATAATGTAAAAGTGCTTGATGTGTGACATTCGTGTATACTTTAAGCTTTCAGCTCATACTGATTAATACGTAGGGGACGCCTGGGTGATAAATATGATTAATTCCTCCATGTCTATTAACTGATTCATTCAAATATCACAAACTTAAATATAAAAATCATTTAAAAAACTTTTTTAAACAAAAATTTTAAAAAAGCGTTCATTTTTTGTAAAACAGAATTTAAAGTCTGGAAATTAAATTGAATTAAATGTCATATTTCAAATTCCTTAACTTGAAATTACGACAGGTTAAATTATTTGGCCACGAGAAGCTGTCTTTGGTTTGTTAATTGACCATTTGTTGACATAATATTAGTTCAATTTTCATTTCATTATAAATTTCAATAATTCTGTAGAATATTGGAAAACCCAATTTAACCCAACCCAGCTAAATTGTGGCAAACGACCGTGCTGGTGATAAGTAAGAACAATTTAAAATAAAAATGACGAGTGTTTTGGATGTGGGTTTTTGCGCTCTCTGCATTGCTCTATAAATATATTGAGATCTTCAACGGAAAATTCACCTTTGTCCGTTCCGCTTATTAATTGCGTAATTTTACTTTTAAATGATAATAAAAATGAAGAGGCACCAATTCGGCCACAATTTCAATTTTTCTGGTAATAAATTTTGAAAAAATGTTTTTGCTATATATTTCTTTAGGATTTTTTTAATAGGTGGAGAGGATATATTCTAAAAAGTTCATTGCAATTACGCGACTACTTTTTCTAGATTTATTGGGTGAATAGGACATTTCCAAATTTCCTGGAGTGAGAGAGAAATCTATGGAGATTTTACAACTGCTTGTGATACTACAGACCAAAATTTTGGGTGAAAAACATCCAGACAATCTTCCTATTCCAAAACGCTTAAATGAAACAGCGTTCCAAGCGGAACAAGTCAAACTGAAGGGTACAGCACTTTGCATATCTCAAGTGCGGTGGCTTCATAAATTTGGCTTACATTTAATTACCCGCAAAACAAATGAAAAATCCGGAAAAAAATAAATATAAATGGAATTCCATAATTTATAGGAATGCAAGGGGTAAGATAAGTTTTGTGAAAATCTCGACTTTCGGAACTCTTCAATAAACAATATTTTTTACTCCAAACTGTCAACCGTTTTTGCATTGATTCTTTTGACAAGTAAATAAATTATGTTTCACTGAATGAACAAAGGATTGACGACACTATCTAAATTGTGTAAAATAAATTTGAGTAAGGCTGGAATGGAATTTAAGTAAAGTAAGCTTGTAATCAGTCATTTTATAAGTTTCATTCACTTTGGCTTTTTAGACCGAGCCAGGGCTTATGAGATCATCTTGTCCGTGTGTCTGAGTTGTTTACGATAACGCAAGTAGAATCTAATCGATTGACTTGAAATTCGGTACACGGATGCTAAATTCTTTCAAAAATTACAACGCAGAGACGATGGGACTGCTTGAGAAGGACCCTTCAGTGTACTGCATCTCCGCGTGGAACGACCAAGACTACGAACACACGAGTGCAAATCCTTTCCTCCTGTACCGCGTAGAAACCATGCCCGGCCTTGGGTGGCTCCTCAAAAAGTCACTCTACAAGGGCGAACTGGAGCCCAAATGGCCCATCCCTGACAAGGTATGTCCATACGCCCCTTCAATAGAAATAAAAACAATTAAATTTTTGACCTTTGACCTTTATTGATGTGGGATTGGGACATGTGGATGACACTTGGAGAGATTTGTCGGGGTCGAGAGTGCGTAATCCCCGACGTGTCCCGCACGTACCACGTCGGAGCGTCTGGTCTGAACATGAACTCTTACTTCAAGCGACGTTCTTTCAACACGGCCCCTTCCGTCCAACTCACACCCATTCACACGTAATAACCACACCCACTGACTCTCTGAAAAGGCCGTTCACAAATTCCTGTAAATTTAATCTATTTAGCAAGTGAATTATTATTCATTCGATTAATTAACATGCAATCGTTCTACGTTTATAAATCTCTTGGTTTATGGAAGACCCTTAAAATTTACAATAGTTTATGAATGGCCCTCGTCTTCATCTGTATTTAAAAAGTATGTTAAATAGTTGTTTGTGGGCCGTTCACAGACTCACGATACGAGAAGAGTTTGAGGAAATTGCTGAATGAGGCTTATCTTAATGTGTTATTTGTGGACAGGGCGACCTCTACGTCATGTATATTAAGATGTAAGAGCCCAACGACCTGGCTTCCGGTTGCCAAGGTAACCAACCCTATTACACACATTATGCAGGGTAACGACGGGGTGCGCATGCGCCCTTCCCTAAATGAATGCGCCCCTTAAACAGTATTCAAATATATTTATGATTGGTTTAGTGTTTCAAAAACTCTGAATTGGACGCGCGAGGCTACCACCACGGCCTCTGGCGGATCCACCTTTGAGGCAGTCAACTCCTCATCGTCGGAGTGCCCTATTCCCCCTTCTCGTAAGTACGCCCTTTACAACGCCCCTATTCAGTTAACTGCGCCCTTCTCTAACAATGTCTTTCTTTTTGTACTCTGTAGGAAGTACAAGCCATCAGAAGTGACGCCTATCACCCTGGAATCAGGGACGGGAGGGGGCGTGACCCCCGGAGACAAGGAGCCCCGCGCAGACTGAAAAGAGTGGGCGCCCTCTGCCAAGCCCCCTATTCAGAGAGAGATTAAGTGTGGGTTGTTCATAAATAATTGTGATATATTTATTGCCATGTTCAGCGTTAAAAGACCCTCTGCCATGTTCATTGTGAAGGGAGACTTGTGAGCCCCTTTTGAACTTGCCTCTGTTCATAAATCACGTGGTCCAAAACTTTATCATGACGTGAGCTTCAACTTCCTCGTAATTTATGAAAGTCGCCTTGGCCCTGAATGCCCTCTGTACTGACCCAATCCTGGTGATCTCAGTCGAACTATTTAATTAGGTGTAACTTCTCTCCCTCATCATTTACATGTAATTTATGAACGAGCCTTGAGTGTGTGGTCTGCCGCCCTTAAATCTAATCTTCTAAATAGCATTAACGTGAACGAACCTTCTCACATTGTAAACAGATATTTGTGAGCAGAATAAAATAGACGTTTTTGAAATGAGTCCAACATTGTCTTCTTTTTAAGAAGCGAGAGGTCCTTCATAGTGACACGTTGTCCGTCTGTCTGTCCCTCCATCACGCCAATTACCTCAAGGAACGATTGACAAATTCACACGCGATTTTTTTCGTTTACCTTCAGTGAGACGTTTGTCATTGAAAATCAGCACCTTACGAGCATTTTTTAAAATATTGAAATTTGAAAATCAATGTGCTGCGACCAAGCGCCCTGCTCGCGCTTATAAGCGCATCATGCGTAAAAATCATGTGATTGCAGATTTATGATTTCAAATTTGATATTGTTTGATGATTGGTATTGAAAAGTTGATCAAAATGAGATTATGATAGACGTTAATCTTGTTTCAAAGCATTGGGATATTTGCCCCGAGAAACAAATGAAAAACCCGAGAAAATAATACATAAATACCCCGTAGGTGAAAAGTATAAAACCGAGAATAATAACCCCGGGACACCTGCCCGTTAAAAAGATATTCACACCGAGATTTAAATAAATTTCCCCGAGAAAAATATAATTATATTTTGTATAATGTAGAATGTAGTCGTCCTTTTCTTGTATATTTTCTTACCACCATATTTATCTTGTTTAGTTTAAGATAGCAGATCAATCTACTATCATTTTAAAGAACATTGAACGTGTTATAAGAAACCAAGCAGAGCAATCATAAGTTTATGCTCGCTTTTATTATTCCAGTGGATTCTAGTAGTTCTCGAGTTTAAATAAAAAATTAAAAACCCAGAGTTATTCGGTTTATACTGTGGTATTCATTTTTGTCAAACAAGGTCTAGGAGCTCACAAATTGAGGTAAAATTTCAAGTTTTATATATTTGGATAGGTATTGACGAGTAGATCGAAATGAGACGATCATATGATGATATAATGATCGTAGATCGTTACAAAATTTTATATGCTTTACTAATTTTCAATTTCGCAATTTAACCATGCAGCTTTCGCTACTTGGTTGCACCCGTTTGATATGGTTTATATGAATTATTTTTAATTTGTTTTGTTTCTAGTAATGTCCCCTATCCTATTTCTTTTCAGTGTTTTGACTCTGATGGTGGTTTTGATGAATTTAATGGTGTAGAATAGGGAAAATGCGCGGGATGGGGCATAGTGCAACACGTTCCCATGTATTCGCTGTATATCAGAATACCACCATCAGAGTCAAAACACTGAAAAGAAATAGGATAGGGGACATTATAATTTATAATTAATTAAATTTTTTAGGCTAAACCGAAACGTAAGCCCAGACCAAGAATTACTACTATAAGAAAACAGGGTAAGAAAGGAGGGAAAACAAAGGTAAAAGACGGCACACTTGCGATGACTAGAAAGGTAAGGTTTTATTTTTATACTTTATATCATATTGTATTGTTTAATATTTCTTGCCAATTTTAATAAACGTTAATTTTTAATTTTTTATAGATCGGGAACAAAATCATTACAATGGAGGACCAGATGGAGAAGATTAAACCCAAAAAAAAGAAAAAGTGAATTTAAGATGTTCCTTTGTTAATAAAATTTATTATTCACAAGTTCTGAGTTCTTTCTTTGAATAAATACATACTTTTCACACATTTTTTTTCATTAAAAATATCATTTTAGTTTTATCAAAAAATTCAGTTTCCTATTTTCTTAAAATCAGTAAAAATGCTTATTGAATAAGACAAGAAAACTAGAATAGAAAATTAGACCCTGAAGACCGAACATGATAACCTAAAAAAGTTGAAGACCTTGCAGAACGAAAATGATTACTGAAAACCTAACCCAAACCTTAACCTATCCCACCGAACCATACCTCCAGACGGCTTTAATATTAAACTTAGATTTTTCAACATTATTGATCAAATGATCAAATATTGCAAAGCAGAGGGGTGGAATAACCCAATACAACTTTCGTCTTCTTTTCAAAAGACTTACGCAATGTGAAGGCTTATATATTAAAATAATATTCCATATAAAAATATATTATTATTATTAGGCTATTATATTATAGGCCTACACAATTCTTAAGACTTGAAAAGAAGAAAGTTGTATTGGGTTATTTCACCCCTCTGATTTGGAATATTTTATCAATATTGAAAAAGTAAGTTAAAAAATGAAAATAAAGGTATAAAAAAGGGTTGTTAATGTAGGGTATAGTTTAGCCTTGAGTTAGGAAGGCTGGCCTTCAATTATTTTAACAAATATTAAGTCCCCTTCTTATTTATCATCCTCGGATACTTTATGTGAATGCTCATGATGTCTGTATGTCTGTAAATTGATCTCTGCAGAGTTCAAATAAAAATGAAGTCCATTTAGATTAGAAATTATCATAAAATACGGAATACAGTGTATAAGTACTAACAATGCACACTTTTTGCTTGTTGAGCTCCCACATTAACTTCGCATATATTAAAAAATCGAGCAAACAATTAGGATGCATGCACTGACAAAAATTTTTCCCACCCATACGGGGTTTTACAAGAGTAGTGGGGGATCAAAAGTATACCAATTGCACCATAGGCAACGAACACTCCATAGGAAGAGGAAAGCTGAGCGAGCAGCTTTTTCTCGCTTCTCTAGCGCTAGCTTTCACTTCTCCGTTTACTCACGTTCTCTTTCTTCTTACTCACTTTCTCTTCGCCTTTTCTCGCATGTAATTTCTTATAATTTTTTTATTTAGAACTTCAAATTATTCTTCTACATCCATAATATGCAATTATTGGCTTTTTCACGTATCATTTGATGATACTGGTGAAAGAATTTATCAAAACAAAGATCAAGTATCAGTTGTATTGTAATTTCAGCTTTAAATATGCAGTGGTAGAAGAAAGTGTACTAAAAATTGCACTTTTAATATCTCGTTACGTAAAATGGTAGTTTTAGTTTCGATTATACTTATGCAACCTTGAGTATTCATTTATCTGTCTGACATGAAATTTGAGTTTGCGATAAAAATATGTATCCAAAGGCTGAAAAATATCTTTGCAGTTCTCTGGAATTAATTGTACACTCATATTTATTCCTCCATTTTTATATGAAAAGGTCCGTGTCGAGAGTATTTCATATTTGAAACCAGTTTTGTCAGTTCGAAATTAAAAATTTAAAAACCCCATAATTACATATGGATGTAAGAATAATTTGAAGTCGGTTAAAATTTAAATTTAAATAGTTCTGTGTTTTTATTTGATAAACTAGTAAACAATTATTTATAACATAATAAACTATAAAAAAATTGAATGAAAATCTAAAAATTCCCATACAACTATACCCACGCCTCAAATTAGTTTGGATTACGATTGCTTTACAAAGGCCAATCTATTTCCTATAAACTGTTTGAGGAAGCATGGTACGACCCGTTGTGGACTAACAACAGGAAGGAGGTGGATCGTGATTTTGGCTACCAAAGTGCAGCGCGTGCAATTCGTTGCATTCATTAACAAAATATTGTTAAGACGAAGTACTTTTGATATTTTCAGGCGTATGCCGGAATCCCGTTAGTCATTGCACACAATGAGTACGTCATTTCGGCAACAATGTCTGACTATGGACGTTCAATCATCAAAGTGGCAATCGCACAAATGAGCGATGATGAGAAATTTAAAAAATTTGAAGCTAAACGACCAATCAAATGATGGGAGACCGTAAAACCCAAAATGAAATTTAATGTGGCTCGTTTAGAATAACTAGAGTTAAAGAAATAAATAGATCATTCACAATTATTTTGTACACTTATTTATTTACATCTCTGCGTGTTTCATTTATCCCAGTAATGGTCGAGATGATTAACTTATTTTAAAGTTAAACATGAACAATTTTGTAACAAATGTTTTTTGATGAATAAATAAGAAATGTTTATAAAACTTCACATCAAAGTAACTTAATATTGCTTTTGGTCTGTATTTCTGTATGTACAAAACACAAGTATCAAGAAACCGTCTTCCACATTAATTGAACTAATGTTAACCTGAGGTGTAAACCGTCATTGAAAAGAGAGGGCAACCGACACACGGGCAGAAAGATAACAAAATAAAATAGGGATACGGACAGACAGATAGACTGGCACACGTACAGACCGACAGACTCACGAAAAGACAGACAGACAAGAATAGAAAGAAGTATCAGAGCTGTCATCCCCTATTTTTGAGCGGAAGCTTCTTTATGGTTTTCACTGGGTCTGTCTGTCTGCCTTTCTGTCGGTCCGTCACACCGATTACTCAAGAACGGAATGAGATGTCGTGATGAAATTTAGTATACATGTTCAAGACCCCTATAGATTTACCGAGTTCGGAGATGGGCCCTGTAGGACCACATTGAAAGTCTCAATAAACAGGTCAAATTTCTGACCCAATGTTAAACATTTTTTTGTAATTCCTTCTCCAGCACCACCACATGCTTTGTATCAAGCATAGGTACTCAAATAAAATAAAAAGTGACCCTAAAAACCCTAATCAAACCCTGTTGAATGTTTTGAGTATTATAAAAAAACTGAGCTTTATTCAACGTTCAGATTCATTATATAACCTACGGTAACAAAAGGTTCAAAGATCTTACGTACTAAAAGTATCTTAACTTAGGTACAAGAAAGAATTCAATAACATCCTATGGACCCAAATGCCATTGTCATGATACAATGCAGTTACAAGATTTATACCTTACGATGCAATAATCCTAAAGTCATAAACTACTTAAAATGTCAATGTCCTAAATATAGTTTATTCTCAATACACCCCAAGCGGACAAAATGAGATTATTGGTTAAAATTACATATACGGATAGGGCAATAGGATTAAACATAAAATAAGTATGCCACGACCCTAACCACACTCCCAAAGGGCCAAAATAAGATTATTTGTTTAAATAACATGACAAGATAAAATAATAATAATTAATATCGCACGACCCTAACCACACCCCCAAAAGGATTTTAACCTGCAAAATGAGATTGTGGGTTTAAATTGACACACGCATAGAGCAATAGGTTTCTAATGGTACTTTATGGTTTGTTATGGTACTGCATGGTTTCTAACGGTACTCTATCGTTTTAAGGGCATTAAAAAGATAACGGGGGTCAAACATGCACCCCTTCTGCTCGGACGCTCCGCTTGCACGTAAAAAACATGCCAATAGGTTAGAAAAGCTGGGAATCAATAATGACACTGTAAGAATCCTCAGGTGGGTCAATTACTTCATCGTCAATGATATCTTCCTCGGAGTCAACTTGAGGAGGTAAAAGATTCATTTCGTACTTTTGCCTTGAGATTTCATCTGCAGTCAGTGGAGCTTTGCCTGTTTGTACATCATCACCAACGTTTTTATTCGTAAAGATTCTTTTTGTTGGAATTACACACGCTGGATCGGGATTCTTTCTTTTAGGATGAGTGTAGCGATGACCACCACCAAGATTTTTTTTGTTACCAGTTTGCGCACCTTTCCATGAACCAGCATATTTCGCGCTCGGAAATTGAAGTATGTTCTTAGGGCCGTTCATAGAAACGCGCAGAAGGTATTCCAAGGTTTTGTCAAGCATACTTGTCCATCTTGATGATTGAATGTGTTTTGTTTTAAAAAAACCGCGCTCACTTTCTGAACTAGATGGGCTTATTACCATAGCAGTTAAAATCATTTTTCGAACGTTATCTCCCATATCAATCGCCAGATCTGAATTTAGTATATCCCCCCAAAAAATCCCTGGAGACTTGTATTTGACAGGCAATCAGAAGAAGCAAGGTTGTGCATTAGATTTTGAAATTCGTTGATAGTAGTCTACTCGTCCAATTCCAATCTGTGAGCTAACAACCGAACTTCGTTCAGTCGAAATCTTCTTTAGAACATTTCGTTTGCTTGATACTTTTTAAGATATAGAGCCTCAAACATTTGGCGACTTCCGTGGGGAAAATATTTTTCCAGTTGATCAAGTAACTCGTTAACAACAGCTTTACGTAAACTTGCGAAACTTTCAGTCCGTCCACCGCGTTTTTCAGATATTGTTAGCTCGACTTTATGTTGATCTGACTTTTTACCTTTCACAGTTTTTGTGTGCGTCCATCTGTAACCAAACGATCTGTCAATTGTTGATATAGGCTTGCACCGAACAAAATTTCCTAGCATGTGAGTTTTGCACTCCAAATTGTTAATAAAATGTCCGAGATGTTTTTGACTAGAAGAGTCGTACAAAAACGACGTAAACATAATGTACATCATATTGTTTCTTGTGCTTTCTTTCCCAATGATTGACCCCGTAACCTTCTGAAAGTCCGCAGAGAAGAATCGTAGAGTTTCTACAATATCTGACATTAGGTGTAGCATTAAATGAAAATTGATGTCCTTTATAGATTTTAACAATCCCGTCGCAGTTGCTCGAGTACCATCACTGAAATCTGTGTCGGCAGCTATTGCCGGTAGGTCAAGTCACCTAAAAGAAACAATGCATCTTATAACATAAAGGACTGAAGCTGTTAATCTGTTAATCAAGCAAGAAAATAATCCGATCGAGAATATTTCACTGTTAAAGAGTCTGTCTGCCAGTGAATGTCTTGAGTATTATACTATTGCTATAAACTTACCTAGTGTCAAAAGTATAAGTTTATATAAGCGATTCCATTGTTCTACTTCAGGAGGTGCTGTTATGTGAGCTAGGTTTGTTGCATACTGGTTGTTGTAAAAAGTTGCTACGCCTTTCACCACAGTTTCGAAATGTCCGATCTTGTCTACATTATCCACCAACCTACACCAAATGTCTACCTGCTAAGTGCAGCTTGTACAAACAATATATTCCAGTTTATCTTCTTGCATAAATAATGAATAACTCGTCTCTTATGTGAGGAACGGCAAATACACTAGGAACTGAGCTATATATATGTTTTTACCTATGAGGTTGACAATGTATACGGTTGTCATTGTCATTCCATATCCTTGTCATTCCATAAAGCTTCCGATCGATATCGATAGCCATCTGTGGCTATCGATACGAGATTTCGCTTCAAAAACTACCAAAGATTAAGTAGTCCAATACTGGTATATTTCAACGAGAGACCTTTTAAAATTTGAACGTAACTTTTAGCTGTGGAATCTATTCCCATTATTTTCAGTCGGTAAAGGTAATTGACTGGATAATTATTTTCCAGTGTTGGTATTTGGACAATGAGGAAGTCATGGCCCGCCGAATCAACGGCCGTATCAAACATCAGCGACGGCGGTTTTATGGCTCAGCTGCATGTAATCTGTCCTATTTCGGCTGCACTACGATTCACAAATTATTTTGCATTACTTTGTACCGCAAAAAAGGGGGTTATGCTGCACTAGCTAAAAAATTAAAACCCTCGGCTAAACTAAAAAAGAGATTTGCTAATACCTCCCTGATCATGATTGACGAGGTCAGTCTCCTTGAAAATGATTTACTATACATTGATAAAGTATTAAAAGTTGCTCTTGAAAATGACTTGGACTTTGGGTGTATGGATAATGTGCTGCTGGTAGGAGATTTTTTACAGCTTGTTGCTATTCGCCAAGTGCCGTTTTATGCAGCTACTGAAACATTAGATTCTTTTGCAAAATCTGGAATGCTTATTTATAGAATGATTGTTCAGATAGAACGATAGAATGATTAGTGGAAGATATTTTATTTACAGGTTCAAATGAGACAGGCCAAAGACAAATCTTAAATAGATTGCGTCGTAAAGAACTACTGCCAAGTGACATTGACAAATTAAGAAGTAGACGTGAATGCGTGTTGTCATTAGAAAAAAGGAAAAAATTTTATGATCATCCCCGTCTTTATCCTAGAAATGTATTTTCGCGTCAATTCAATCATTTGAATGAACCGTCCAGTACTTTTACTACGTAATCCCAAAACCCCTGACATGTTGGATGAGCAGGAAGTGGAGCCTTTCTGTTGTGGGGCAAAGGTTAAATTAAAAAGAAATCTTGACACTGCTGGAAGATTGGTAAATGGTACATTTGGAGAAGTGTGTGGTTTTTTATTCGAGAAGGATTCCCCAGATTCACTTCTACCGGCCTAAGTGTGAGTAAAGTTTGAGAATACAAGCGCAATAACTATCTCTGGCATGACGCCTGTTCCACCAATTCAAGATTATGTACTGGATGGTGATACAGGGAACTATTTTAAGACAAAGTCTATTCCATTATAATTAGCATGGGCTCTTTCATATCATGCAACTCAAGGTCTAAGTTACGAATACGCGAGTATATATTTAGATTATAAAGAATTTTTTTTTAAATGGAACCTTTGTTGTATTATCACGTGTATCTAGTTTTGACAATCTCTGCTTTGTTGATTCTGAAATACAAAATGAACGTTTCGAAAATTATTCCTTCTATAGAGGTATAGACCAAGTGAAGCGAGAGTTC
>JAQFZZ010000962.1:0-13329 GCA_034696405.1 Isotoma caerulea
TCAAAAAACGAGATCAAAGGTCAAATTCTAAATTTCATACTTGTCAATACGCATTAAAGAGTATAGATCACAATAAGGTAACGTTTTAAAATGTTCGTATTGTTTGAAAATATTCAAATAGAATAAAAATGTGTATAGTTTTCGCTACTTGGTTGCACCCGTACTTAATATACTTTATTCTCCACACTCATTCTTCTCTCTGTGTGCATAAATTATTCAAGTCTAACTTTTGTAAGAGTTGTGAAATGTTAGGAAGGTTGAATTTCAGAGTTCTGTCCTCTTCTCTCAAGAAATTAAAAAATGAAGTGAGTCCAGTTTCGAGAGAACTTTTTTCCTCCTTCTTTCTGAAGCTCCGGATTTCATTAAAAAAAACTGGATTATTTTAACAGGGTAGGAAATGCCGACGGAATTGTCATACAAGTCGATAAGCCTGACGTACCATCTAAACCGATTTCTGAGTCACTTTCCGATCCAGTGGGATGCAGAGAAGAGACTTTTCTCGTTCCACCGGGCCACCCGAGACCGGAAGTGGTGGACCTTCAATCTCTTTGGGATCACTTTGCCCGCGGTGGCTTTGATCGGCCTCGTCCTGCTCATTCATCAACTGAGTGGGGGGATAAGGGGAGTGACGCCTATGCATTCCATCTTCTACCTCGTCGTAGTCCTAGTCGGCATATTCCTCTTCTTCACCTGTCTCGCCGTTATTCTCTATGGAGAGGAAAATGTGACGATCCTCAATGCGCTCACCGTCTACCAACGACAGCTCTCACAAGGTATGAATATATTACTAAAGAGTCTCAGCTATTTTATGGTTTCGTGTTATGTGTCTGTCTGTCACACCAATAACTCAAGAACCCCTCGAGATATCGTGATGAAACTTAGTACACGTGTTCTTGACCCATAAAGCTTGGATGGGCCCTGTAGGACCATTACAAGGTCAAATTTCTCACCCTATCTTTAAGATAGGGAAAAATATTGTTTTCTCGAGATGGCTTCTATTACACCACCGCATGATTTCTTTTAAGCACAGGCAACTCCAAAAAACTGTAATGGACACCAAAAAGGTCAAATTTTTTACCTAACGTTAAATTTAAGGGAAAGGTCACGGGTTCAAAAGGTAAAAAAATGTCAGAGGGGTTAAAATGGTCACAGGGGTCAAACATGCCTCTCTGCAAAAGTAGTGTGTGATAAGTTTAGAATTTTGAATCGTTTTGGTGTGACTACTAGATGTGGGAGTTGGAGGAGGAAAGGGCGAATCAACCGCCATCTGGCGAACAGAGGGCGGGAAGGTTGACCTGATCGGCGTCTCACTCATCCTCATAATGGTGGCGCTTTGGGGCGCAGCTCCTCTGGTCGCCGGCCTCAACCTCATCTTTCGCATCGATCCACTGAGGCTTGTGGTGGGAGTAGTGCTGCCACTCCCCCTCTTCTCACATCCGGTCACCCAAGCGACACTGACCGTGGTCATCACCCTCGTCAGCCTAGTGGCTTCGTTCGAGGGGTTGCGGATCTTCCCCCTTATCATCATGTTCGCCATTCTACCCCTGGACATTTACTTGGACGGCCTTCACAAGTTCAACACTTATGCGAAAGAGGGCGTGCGAGGGAGTGCTGAGGGCCAGATACGTGCCTTCTACAGGCAGTACGTCCAACTACGACTGTTTAACATTTGGACTTATCCATTTAGCACACCCGAGTGCCTTATCTTTGCTACTTTCTCCGCCATCGGCGTTTGTTTTGCCAACTACCTCACAATAAAACTGTACGGGAGGATTCCGATGGTGATTTACGCCCTAGTTCCAGTGGCGAATGCGGCACTTACTGGGGCCACCTTCATTCTTGTCCCCTTTGCGGGTAATATGCATGAACACTCGGCTCGAGTGCTGGGTAAGATGAAATTAAGAGTTCCACCTCAGAGTAAGTACTGGCGGAAGAAACTGAACGCATTGACGACGATTCGACTGACGATCGGGATGAACGGGTTCAATTTTCTCCTCGTCCAAAACTCATTCAAAAGGGAGTTTTACTTTTTTATTCTGCAGTATACGATCGACTTGCTCCTCTCATTTCCCTCACCTAACATCAATTTGAGTCAGTTTCAATTCATAGGTCTCTAAACTAGGCCCTTACTAAGCGTAAAAATATAGAAGTAGCCAGAGAGCCATTTGTCTACTTGGATGATTGCATTTTCTATGTAAAAACTAACGATGAGTTAAAGTTAGCTGTGTTGAGTATTATACACCAGAATTTACCAGTCTATGCATGTCTGTTAATTAATGCTGAGGTTAGTGCGTATGTGTACAACCTATATGTCTTGTGTAAACTGATTGAGAGATATTTTAACATAAATTACTAATATATTGTGGACTTATATTAATACCTTCATAGTTGCTCTATTAAATAACTGATTAAAAAACATTAATTATATAAATTTTAATTTTATCAATATCCAATAGCATAGTCATTATTTTATTTCTTGCTGGTTAGCATTACTGATCTTTAGCCTGTCTTCATGCAAGATCACAATCCCTTCTCCATCAGTTCAAATCTTTCGTACTTTAATGAACTGGCAAATTGCACGTTCGGATCGAGTTATTTATTCAAGTAAAACAGAATTGTTAAATGGTAAATGGGAAAGCTGTGCTGGGAATAAGACAATGTGTAAAATTCAAGCAATCAAGGAAAGATAGCAGCTTATCTTCAATCGGGAGATTCTACGGCGGTTGTGAACTGTCTTTAATGTCCATCCTCACGAAATTCCTTCACCAATTTACTCTAGCATCTTTAACCAGGATTTTGCCGGTAGCAAGTCAAGTTGGCTAAAGTCAAATTTACAACTTAAGAAGTTGTCCAGTTTTGGCAAATCTCAAGGTTTATTTGGCAACACGACGATCGAAAATACATTTACAGTATCAAACTATATAGTTTGATTCTGTAAATTTGGCAACAGGGAAAAAGTACAAGTAAAGTAAAGGAAGATGTGGAAACTGCACGGAACACTTTTTGATCAACACAACTTGTATACCTTTTATATAATCATATTTGAGAGATTTTTATGAACATCACTTATCATTTTATTTCATGAAATAATCAGATTTAAAATAATGTTTACGTCTATCCGTCCCTGACAAAAATGAGATGACAGACGGACAGAGAGCATTTTCGTAAAGTTGCTGCGCTAGTTAATAAAATCAAACAGAAAGAGTCCAAAGAGACAGCGCAATATCATGGGAAGTTCATTATTAACAAGTAGCGAAAGCTACTTTATATGAATGTTCTGTCCCCTGTCCGTCTGTCTCTCACGTCGATAACTTTCGAATGGATTGACGTTTTGCATGCAGTTTGCGGTGTTAGATTCAGTATTTTTTTAAAAAAATGTTGGTATTGAAATCCAGCGCGCTGTGATAAAGCGCACCAGTCGCATTTATAAGCGCTTAGGAGTGCAACTTTCATAAAAATGATGTCAGGCATGTTTTCATATCTACGGAACGTCACAAGTTCAATTTTCATAACTGTTTTTGATTTATAAGGTAAGGGAGGTCACAAATCGAAGTCAAAGGACAAAAAGGTCAAATTTCAAGTTTAAAATATTTAGATAGGTCTTGACATGTAGATCAAAAGGAGATAGGACAAAAGTAGTCTAGAATGACCTTTAAGGTCACAAAATGAGATCCTATTTTTATATATTTGGATAGATGTTAAAAAGTATATCGAAATAAAAGGTTAGACATTCGAAATATCGCGTAAAAATGTATTGATTGAAAGCATTCAAATCAAATACAATTCAAACGTGGAACTTTCGCTAATTGGTTTCACCAGTATTTGATATGGTTCATAGGGGAATTGAATAAGAACTAATAATGCTGTATTGTATTGGATTTTGATATAATGATGATATAATGGAAGATATTATCCCTTTTGTCGGCTCCTGATAAACCAAACATTATCCTTGTACAAATATTTTACACTCTATTTGATTTCAGTGTATTTTCGTGTCTTAACTCACACACTGGAAGCTCTAGAAAAATCTCATATGTTGTTAGTTGAATCATTCAAGCGAAGGTTTATATAGAACCCACACTTGGCCAGTCTTTCTTTTACTCATTGACTCCATCTTGGTCAAAGCCTACTACCCTAATGTTAATATCATACCCCCGGATCAAAGAGACAGGACACGCGAGACATCTCAAGATCAAGAGAATTATTAGTTACCCGTCAGATACGTTAAATGTATAGGAAACAACTCAATGGATCTAAAACTCTATGAAAAGAGTGTGGGCGGCAAATAAATTTTACGTACAGCTTATGGGAATAAAATGTATTCATTTTCATCTTAACTAGGTCGTTCGTGTGTCTATTTGTATTAAGATATCTATATCTATGATCTTGGTCTACATTTCAAAAGATGTCAAACCAAGGTGGGTGTTCCCAACACCATGTAAACGAGCTTCGTGAAATAGTGAAAACGCTGATAGAGGAGCCCACACTTGTGGGACGGTGGAAACCGTTTTGCATGGAGTTGGGTGTGACCTACCCGAGTTTCACTCAATGGTCCAGTGAGTACAATCGGGGGAACTTGAAACCCTACGAATTGTTTATGAATATTCTGACAAGTTGGCTATCTGAGAAAGGGTCTGTAGCCACCAAAGACTTCCTACGGCAAACCCTCAGACGCATGGATCAAGTATTGGAGGCAGGTAATTTAATTCAATTACCAAACTTGAGTAAAATTCGGTTATTAACGTAACAAAAACTTTTTCAAAGTTCACATATTTGAACACGTCGGTTCCAATGCCAAATACAATTTTGAAAAAATATACGATATAGTCCTTGTAATTATCCTTATAATTATTCTAAAATTATATACTTGTTTGAATTATTCAGTTTGTCCATTTTAATATTTGTCCATTAATTTTTTGTGCATTTTGATATTTTTCCATTAATTTTTTGTCCATTACTCTGGCTGTCCATTAAAGTAATGTCCATTTGAAATTTTGTCCTATATTTTCGCTGCCCATAATTTTTTTGTCCACTAATATGACGTTGACTTTGCGTTTGTCAACATTTTGCCCGGCTCCTCAATAAACTCAGTGGGCTTCGACTTTCAAGATTGTGTCAAAACTAAAATGTTAAGGATCCATATGGGCTAACGCTCGAAGGGATCAGTTTGAGCCTTGGTTGTTCTGTTATCATTCCAGGGAAATTTTCTCCAAAGGACGTTTAGTCTTCTTGTTTTGTGTTATAATGATAATTTTTTTATTGAAATAAAACCCTACCAATGCAATAAAATGTAATACTATACATACAATAGTTAAATTCATGAACGTTTACAATCTGGTTAAATCCAAGCAAGTCCACTCGACTAGCACAACCATCCATCCACAAATTAACGTGCTTGATTCAAAGTTGAAAAATTCTTTTTAAAAATGTTTGATTTGAGCCAGGATGCTTATTTATCCTCCTATCTTTATGGAATCTTCTCAACCAAAAAAGTTAATAAAATAATTAGCGAGTTTAAATACTTTTAAAACTTTAAATCAGACTAACCCCAAGCTAATATCAAGTTTAATCAGCCAAAATGAATTGTAGGCAAATAACCGTGACCCCAAGTTGCTCACTCTTGCCCAATGATGACCTTTTCTCGAAAAATGGATAAGATAGAAATAAAATGGGAATTTGAAATGTCACTTGTTTTTTATCCAATATTTACTCGAACTTTATACACAGTCAGCCTTAATATTGTAAACAAGAACTGAAGATTAGTCATTAATGTAGAGATGTGAGCCTCCCATTCTATATTATTCCTACTTGTTGCTTTAAGCTTGGTTTGCCTTGTATATGGTCAGTGTAGTAGAGAATAAAAGAATAAAATTGATATTTATTTGAAGCTGATCAACTTTTAGTTATTTAATGTCATTTATTATTTGGTAATTATTTCCTAAATTAAAATTTCAACACATAACTTTGTACAATAAATTTTATGTGTAGAGGAAATAATTAAATACTGATCATTCAGTATCATAGTGTAAAGTTTAAATGGTTTTCCACTATAATTTTGAATTTAGTGTGCAGTGATCTATCCAAACTATAACAAATATTATTTCTTATTAATCTCTGGGTAAAGGAAAATTGATGGAGACATTACGTATAAATGGTTAAAGGAAAAGATAGATTGTCACAACTCTCAACACAAGTTACAATTAATTAGTTCGGAATTGACCTGAAAAGATAAAAGGTCCCGTGTGTGTCACTTCTTCACATTTGACTGGAGTTTGTGTCTATATTAATTTGATATTTTTATTCTCCCTATATCACTAAAATAAAATTTTTTTGAAATGTCACATCCAAACTTGAAACGATCAGCGGTGGATGAATTTCTAACTTCCAATTGAATTGAATCCGAAACGGATCGTAAAAGAATTGAGATTGAACTCTCAGAGGAGGGAGAAAAACCACAACCATACAAATTGACGGGATTTTATAAGGCCATTTATATTACTAATTTTTAACTCTTCTTGTCCTGTGCACAAAAAGTTTTTATTCCCAAATATTCCCCAAAATTTATTTCACGAAAAGCTAAAATAAAACGAGGAAGAATAGATGGCTGAGGGAGATTCTCGCTTTACTTCTATATTTGATGTCCTCCCATTCCATCAGGTGATTTAAATTTTTTAAATTAGGTTTTTAAGGTTATTACAGATTTCCATGATCCATCTGATATCCGACATAATACTTACTACAATTTAACGAATCTTCGAAAAATCCGATACTGTAAAATTCTCATTGTCAGTCACAACGTAAATGTATCCGACTGGATAGCTACTGTTTTAGCACAATTTACAGTTTTTAATGTCATAATTATAATTTTCATTCAGCGACATTAAATATTCAGCGATTAATTGTGTCACGTGCAGCTTTATGTGATATTTTTTAAACATATTTTAAAACATCTCTTGAATGTTGCCTTTAAAAAATACATTAAATCGCTTCATGAACACATTGATTTTCAGTGTAGACAGTTTCCAAAACACATTGCATTGTACTTAATATTTTTTTTTAAATTGTAATTCATCTTGCTTATTTACAGCGAAATTGGCTAACAATCCATGTCGGATATACGAATATTAGAGAATATATTTTGCATTTAGTTTCCAGAATAAATAAATGAGTCCGATATCATTGTCTATGTATAAACTAGGTGAAGGAATTCGTTTTAAATCGATTAGATGTCAAATCGAAAAAGAATTGTCGATTGGTTTGCAAGCGATGGGAGGAAAGAGTGAGTGAGGCTCTTTATTTCAACCCAAGATTAAGTAATGCAGAAACTGCCCAGATGATTGAGAAGATGAAAAAACCAATAAAGAAGTTAACCATAAGGACTTTCCTGAACTTTCCGTACCCGATCGACGGATATGGTTTAGCAAGTGTGCAAAATCTATTTCTCTGTTGTGGTTACGTTAAGGTTAGCCAGGTTAGGAAATATATAAGAGCGAATAAAACAAAAATGTGCAGAGAAAACTTGGATAGGCTTTTGAAGGAATGCAAAGATGTTCAGTCGCTGAAAGTTTGGAATAAGTCTTTGCCAACTGGAACAGATGTTTCCTTTCTCAAGAACATTTTGTTCAACAATCTTCGAAAGTTAGAGGTCAGTCCACTTTTAAAGTACAATCCTTTAAAAGTACGTAACATGTGCATTACAAGTAATCAGCTGATTAATTTTGTTAAATAATTATTTAGATATGTTGTAAAGCCGAGGATGTTTTTTGTGCACAATTACTTTGCGAGACATTTTCAAACCTCACCTCACTCGACATCAAATTTAAATACACACCTCCCAAAAGATCTAAATCCACATGCATGGATCTTCCTTACACGCAGATCTTTCAATTCATAGGCAGACATGGAAACACCCTTAAAGACATCAACATCGACAGGAACGGAATTTTAGAAATTGAAAAGCGAGGAGTCCAAGTGAAATTGTGTGACTTGGACACTGATGCCGTAAACACACTCGTGGACCAACTGAAACACATTCAGTTATCAACTTTTACGTATGTTGGAACGAAATCAGATGAAGTCTATCCATTCTGTATGTGGTTTTTTTCTTTGTTTATCGAAATACAACAAAAACAGACAAACAAAACCTCTAGTTTGAGAATAAATTCACACCCTCGGGTTTTACCGAAAATCAAATTGAATTTAAGTGTTAATGTGGATTTAAATGTTCTGTTTAAATTTGAGGTCATTTGGTTCGTGTAAATTTTTAATGTCAAAGCAGGAGTCTGGTAATTTAACAAAATACGGGAATTGTTTTTATACTGGATTTCTCCTTTGTATGCGAGGTTCTTAAATACATATCTTTAAATAAACATTACCTATCTAATTAATTTTTTCCAATTTCTTCAAGAGTTTTATCATTTCATCAGTAAAAATGCATGATTTGCCAACTTGTCGACAACCAAGTCGACATTTAAATATAACGATATTTTTTACAGGTTTCGAAATGTTCAAAGCGCAAACAAAATTAACCAAAATTACAATCAAGGCAAAGCAGACGGGGTTTTGGAATCTTTACCCTCAAGTATTGGAACAATGCTCAGATACACTTACCTATTTAAGTCTGGGAGGATGCAGAAATATGGTAGAAGGCAATGATGAGATTTTCTCGTGCTCTGTACTTGCCAACTGTTCCAAATTAGAATTTTTGAGTTTGAAATGCTACGACGAATTGACAAACATTCAACACTTGCCAAATCAAATCAAAAAGCTTAGCCTTAATCTTTGGAGAATTAGGCTTACAGCGAGTCAAGTGGAATTCATAGCAAGGGAGATGACCAATTTGGTGGTTTTGGATATACATAATAACGACACAATGAACATCTGTGATGTACTCACTCTTTTGCTATTTAAGAAACTGATGAAAATGCCCCGATTGACTCACCTGAATATGCCTGTTGTGTCCAGTGTGTGGGGTGAAATTAAAACATGGATCGCACAAAGTGCTCAAGGCTGCATTCAAGCTAATCATTATTATCATTATTCAGATTCATGGATTGACATAAGTACCAAGATAGAACGCCGCAATTTTAATTCTGATCTCATTGTACTTTAATTTCTGAGTCAATATTTGGGGCGTCCTTTAAACTTAAAATTGGCAATTTCTAATTTGCAAAAACTGTTTAGTTCGCAATAATTCAATTATAAATATGGCATTTCCTTGTTGCTACTATGAATGTAAGAAGTAAGAACACATTTTGATGTAAATGAGTTTGAGTAAGCTATACAGAGAATAATTAATTATATATATATATATATAAACTAGAAGAGACAAGCCCCCAGAAAAATACGATTCTTGTGGTTCCGGGGGACTTTGTTTTGAGGACACGATTTTTTTAAAAAATTGACAATGGCAACTTATCTGGCTTATCGATAATTTTAGAAAAAAACCTTTCAGCTAAATTCTATTTTTTCTTTCAAAAAAATTAAAAAATTTGAATTTTTAAATCAAGAGAGAATTTTTTTCAATTCTGAAAGTTGAGAATTTGTAGACAAGTTGTCAAGATCAGTAGAAATTTTTGAAAAAATTCTCACTTCTTCTCTTCTATGAATTAAAAATTGAAATTTTTAAATTTTTTGAAGAGAAAAATGAGAATTTTGCTAAAATCTCTCTCTCTTCTAAAACTTATGATAAGCCAAATAATTTGCCATAGTCAATTTTTTACAAAAATCGTACCTTCAAAACAAAGTCCCCCGGAACCACAAGAATCGTACTTTTCTTGGGGCTTGTCTCTTCTAGTCTAAATATTACTTATTCTCTGAAGTTATAGAAATTGATATAATTTGTCAAACTAAAGTTAAAACTACTTATGAATCTATGGTGAAGTTGTCGATTCTATTTCTATTAGTTTTACTACATGGGAAATATGTTTTCATAAAGTAAAAGCCATTTATTGTGAATAGTTACTTGCCTATACCAAATAATGATGTTATTTGTGAATTTTTTGTAAAATATTCCAGGTATTGTCTAGGTTTTAAGTGTCTGTGGTTAAATGTACCCTTGAAAAAATATATTTTCTAGTGACATTCGATAAAAATTTTCTCATGATTTCCAGCCAGAGGAAGCCAAATAATTTATGTAATTAAAAGATCAGTGTCTTATGCACTAAAAGTAACATTGTGTGATTTGTATATTTGATTTTGTGAAAAGTAATTTATGCGTTTACATTTTAATTGGAATGTGCTTATTAAATTTAGAGATGAAAGACAAAATTATTTCATGCATGTTAAGTTGCACAGCTCGGTAAATAAGAAATTTTATAGCTAATAAAATTGTAGTGAAGTTTAAAATTTAATGTATGACAATCAAAATAAATAATTTTGTATCAATTTCTTTCAAAATTATGAAATTAATTGGATGTAATTAATGACAAATTATTTCCTCATCTGTCGTTCAGATTTGTAAATTATTTGATGCCAATGTTAAGAAAAGTTATTGAGAATGATGTGAAATTATATTTACTGTTAGTTGTTTAATTCACGAAGCACACATTTGTAACTTTTAGTTCAATTTGCTATTTGCAATGTAGGTGAAAAAGGTGACAGGACAACTGAACCCACACCATTCAACCCTCCCACAATTCTTCCTCTATACAACTCAACCCTTACACATTTCATCTCCACATAATACATATTTTATGCCAAATTATAATTCTAGTACGATTGTGAACGGTTCTAAATCATAGGCAAATACTGTAATAATTGAGTGAATCTCCGAAAATTTTAAAATTAACACTCATAGTCCAAATAAAATATTCATAAGCTCGTCATTAAATTTCCCGTGGGATGGTAAGAAGCACGTCCACTTGTTCCGTGGGGTGGTCGAGGATTGCTAAAATTTCTTACTGTGTATTTAAATAGGAATTTTTTAAATGTTGTTTGGGGATGAACTGTTGAGGTTGAATTATGTAGGGGATGGATTGTCTTAGATCCCATGAAAAAAGAGTAAAACGTTAAATGTATGTTAAAAGAATTACATCTTAGGCTAATAAGAAAAGCAAGAATTCCGAGAGTTTATGAAGTAGATAGATGAACTCAAAACAAGTTGTGATAACCTTTAAATCATATGGATAGAAAAATACAGATGAGTTTGTAAACAAAACAAAGATAAGTATTTTTTTATTATCTACTTGCATAATATAAATTAATATCTGCAAGTATTAATGTAATATGTGTAACCAAGTAAGGTTATTGCTACTATACTGTTTATTGTAGTGTAGGTTGTCTGCAATTTTTTTATTTTAGTATTTTTTCGTTATTTCGCACACTGCAATATTTTAAATTATCAAAAATATTTTACTATCTAAAGGCAGAACAGGCCATTGACTTTATTTTAAATTAGAAGGTGAATAAAGCACTCTACTTTTTCATTTTCAATTTGTAACTTTTCGTAGATGAGAAATTATAATGAATATAGAACATAATGCAAAGTTGGATACAATATTGGTTTATTTCAAAATCTATATTTTTAGTGTAAAATGGTCCGAACATATGAATAATTAAGTGTGTTTTTCCTAGCAAACGTTGTATTGTAAAAGACGAGGAAGTTGCAATGGGTCAACTTCCATATTTGATCGTGGGACTAATTGTAATACATATTCTCCCATTGTTAACAACGTCTTGCAATACAGCCAGACGGTCTATAGTGGTACACAAAAAGACAGGTCAATGCCTTGATAGCGATGCAAATGTGTATTCAAGGTCTTGTAACCATGGTGACCATAGTTGTGCAGACACCGGCTGGTGTCTCTGTCTGGTGCCTCGGTGTCTCTAAACGTTGTTGGTGTCCGGTGTCCTGGTGTCTTTTTAACCTATTGGTGTCCGGTGTCTCAAATGTTTGCACAACTATGATGGTGACTTTCAGAAATGAGATCCCGAGACGGACAAAACCGAGAAATGCGGCAAGTGGGAGTTGCTTGGACTGCAATGATTAGTTTTATCAAGGTGATGTTTATATACCCGGAAGTATGATGGAGGCAACTTTCAAAAATGAAAGATTGTAAAGGAAACAGTAGTAACAAAAATAAGTAGAATGTGTCATTTATTGATCGGTGTGTTAATGGTGTGTATGAATGTTGATTTTAATAAAGATATGAATGGAAATGGTTGACTCCCACTTTGTTTGTGTTTTTTTTGTTATTGGCTGGAGAAAAAAAGAAGAATGGCCGGCAGGTGTTGGGTAGGTGTGGTAAGGTGTGGGTTAGTATGTCAGTGTGTTAGTGGAGGCAAAAAAAAGTTGCCGGAGGCTGGGCACGAACCGGCATCCCCTGGTCAGCCAGGATGGCGGACTTGTGCACTGGACCAAAGGTGCCTAGTTAGATTATGGGTAATAATGAACTACATATGAATGATCATAATATCGTTATTTCTGCACGGTCCATTACGTATGTTAAATATAATGCAGATAGTAAAAGGTGTGAGGCACAAAAGACGAAGAGAATGGTTCTGAACTGCCCTTGGTGTTGCGTGTTTGACAAATGTGGCTTAGGGTGAGTCACACATGTTGAATCAATAGTTAAACAAAGCACCCCCGAAGTAATGTACCTTTATTACACTTTGAATGTCAAAAATATCAATATTTACCATCAGTTCACTTTTATTGCATGATACAGTATGGCAACAGGACAGCATAATGTAATTGCATTTACCTTCTATCTGTCAGTGTTCATTTAGCTTCTGAGAGTGCAACACTATAACTATATTAGGTACGATTTTTAAGATAATAAAACTATACGATGTTGTATGCAATGGATTCAAATAACCTTATTCCCCTCAAACAGGAGAAACCTCTGACGTTGGGGAAGAAAAAAATCAAGCTTGATAAAGAGTATACAAACACACACAATTCGGGTTATTTATATAATGGAAATGGAAAATTTCAATATGGACTAGGAACAAAAGATTTAAAGGCAGATGACAAGTCTTGTCAGTTTTGTTCTAAAAGCTTTTCTAGGCCTTGGACCCTTAAGCGACACGTAGAAAAATACCACTCGGTGGATGATAATGAAGACGAAGGGAAAGAAGAGGACGAACCTAGCGATGCAGACTCGGAAAGCACATCAGTGCATGACGGAATGGAAGACCCCTTACCTCGCAAAGAAATAGATCGGATGCGACATCTCGTGGCACTTGCTGAATTGGGCGACTTGAAATTAAATCAAAAGTCACTTTTCAGCTTTATTTCCAGTAAAGATACTCTTTGGAATGCTGATGAAAACAAGAGTGAACAAGACGAAGATCTATATGATTTTCAACCGAAAGCACTAGCATGCT
>JAQFZZ010000963.1:0-13324 GCA_034696405.1 Isotoma caerulea
AAATTTTTATATAAATATGATTATGTATTATGCTTTTTAAGTGCATATAGCACGCAGTGACCCTGGCTGGCCTACGTGTGGACTGCTGGAATTAGTGTGTAGGTAATCAATTAATTAATTATGATATTAAAATCAAAACTTATTACCATAGTCTGTAATAATTTTATTAATGTGGCCAGAGAAACATTATCTTAGTTCAGCAGAATGAAAGTTAAATATTTTGACTGGAGATATGAACTATGTGGAAGGACGCTTATTGTCAGATTTTCCCAAGAGTAGTCCTAATCTTGGCTTCGATAATTTGTACAACTGCTGCTGTAACATTTTGTCTAGGATATGGACGAGGGTCATAATAATTATAATCAATCACTTATCAGAATTCAGCATAAAATGATCTATTAGTGAAGTGATACGGTACCGTTAGTATTGCCGGTGTGAAAGGAACTGTTAAGAAGTTTCTATTGAAAAAAGTTACCCATTAAAATTACTCCTTATGGCAATGCACCATGTACCGTGTATATTGGTATTGCATTGTATTTTGTAATAAAAACTACAGTTTGCCTTCGTTGCAATGCCCTTAGATGAACTTTAATGCAAATACAGGTGGTCATTGTAATATCAAATACTGTAGACTAGTTTAGATAATGTAAAATGAGCGATATGCTTACTGTACTATAATCGTATGTCTTCTTATTATTAAAGCTCTGATATAGTCTTTCAAACAAGTTAACTGTTGTGTACTCGCATTGATAAGTTATAGATAATCCGTGTGACGATCAGTTAATGAACAAGTGATCATAGAACAAATACTGGAAAAAGAATTTTGACATTTCTTTATGAATCTGACAGAGCATGTGGAACAGATCTGAGGTTTCAAACTTAGAAAGTTATTCTGAGAATAACAACGTAGCAGGAAAATATTCTCAAGGGATGTCCGTCCGTCGAGGTGTTATAGCGTCCATTGCGCACTGTATGGGCGCTAGCGGCAGCGACAGTTTCAATCATGGGAACAGTGCGGAAGCAGACTTATATGAAGGTCTCGACTCCACTACTGATGGTCAGGCTCAGGTTAATGGTTCGTCATTAGCAAAATGACTCATTACTATCATCCATAATAGAATGATTCTGTTAGCGGTTGAAAGTGGCTTTAGTTTTAGTGTATGAAATAATCAATTTAAGCATACGTTTTTTCGTTTCGCTAATGAATAATGAATGGTTCCAGCAGTGTTTGAAATTGTATTGCTTTAGGAATTCTATACGGTAGCTGTAAGGCTAATCGAAATAAAGCATAGATAGAAGATTTGAATGTTGCATAGGAGTTGTTAAGTTTGATATTTGATCCCTTACCCTTTCTTCGTTTGCCTATGAACATGATATTCTTCTGGAGTTCACTGACTAGTCACTGACATAAGAATGCTATGAGATGCAATGCATGAACTTTTATCAATGTACTGGTCTTAAAAAAGTTAGTCGCAGTGTAATTGCAAACTTTAACATCGTTGAAGGGTAACATCATTAGGATGTTGGACGTGTTAGAATTTAGTAACGATATATATACAATCATTCGGATTCGAGGACGGTCAATAAATGATTTATTACCTAATTAAATATTCGTTAGTTCCATTACATTCCGGGGATATTCTCAGAGTGTCATAACCTCGTTTGTGAATAGCACTACAATGTGAAGTTTGTAAAATTACAAGATTATTGTGTGATTTTCAATCATTAGTAGAATGATTATAAAAGCTTGTGGCGTTGCGTTTGTCCAAGCTGCTTGAAGCGTGATTAGTCGTCTTCATAATTAGTACGCATTTACTGATACAATTGATTCATATTATTATTGTTTGAGAAGAAACTTCTATATTATTATGCACTGTTTTGTAGGGTTGAAGTTCTCTTGTTAAAGAAAATTGAGAGTGTAATTAGATTCGGAGACGTAAAGAGTCATGTGGGTCATTTACAGACATGTATTTGGGAACACAGACTAGCGAATTTTTAGACGACGAAGAAGAATTTTTTCATAATAATAAAATACACCGTTATTTTGATTTCTTAGATGCAGTAAATGTGACGAGGTACGGAAGTGTTAATAGCGGCAGTATTTTGCGAGAGAGAAGAGGTCAATCTAGTACCATGGGTCCAGAGGGCACTAATCTAAACTCACCAACGCTGGAGAAAATGAGACAAAGACTTAGGTTTTTCTTCATGAACCCTTTGGAAAAATGGGAGGCAAAGAGACAATTTCCGTACAAACTTGCAATTCAACTTATCAAAATTTTTTTTGTTACTTTCCAAGTAAGTCCTCGTAAAAACAAAAGAAGAATTGATTAGTAAAGAATACTTTAAAAACTTGTGTTATTTGAAATTTTCAGCTCTGCCTATTTGCATCTTACCGATACGCTAGTGTGAACTACACTTGGGATAATAAAATAACCTTTTCGCATTTATTCATTATGGATTGGGACACCAGTCGAGAGATCACCTCGTATCCTCCAACCACTGGACCCCTTGCAGTGTACACCAAAACTGCATTTTACAGCTATATTGATTACGCAATTCAACAGGTAGGACCAATTGCTACACAATATTGACAATATTAATCAGAATCTATCACTTAATAAATAATTAATGCTGAAAAATGATTGTGCTTGATGTGTTTTCAGTACGGTGACATAGAAGAGGTAGCGATTGGCCCCTACTTTTATCCCTCAACGGATAATTCCATCTCTCCTGTACGCTTTTGTATTGAAAGGTATACCAATGGAGTCATTTTTGGATTCAATGAAAGCTACACTTTTGACAGTAGAACGGAAAGTAGTTGCATTGAAATTCCTTCGGAAGATATTAAAAATAGTACAGGGAAACCGTTTTCTATTGAGAGATTCTTGCAAGACAATAATTTCACGATCTCGTTTGACTCCCTCCTGGAAACTCATGTTTACTTCATGCTCAAGACTGTTAGATTTAGAGATCTTGGACCTTTCAAATCACCAGATTGCTTTCAGTTTGATATTGATGTAAGTATTTAATAATTACGTACTGTTTTGAAGCCTAGGGAGTCCAAGGTTTTCATATTCAATTTTTTCTGTAGATATTTTTCAATAACCGGGACCATGATGGACAAGCTTTGGTGACCTTGGAGGCCTTGCCAACAAGGCTGCGGTGCAAAGGAGACGCTGATTATATTGGTACACTCGGTTTTAGTTTAGCGTATTACTAAACTTGTTGAGCATTGTATCATCAGTCACAACATTCTAAATGCTTCAATATTTAGTATTGGTTATAAAAAGGTAAAAATAATAAACTAATTAATATTTTGCAGCTGACAATAGACTGGAGAGAATAGGCAGAAGTGGCGTCAACTACATAGTCATCGGAATGTGCACCCTATCTTTAGTCCTGTGCTGTCGTGCCATTTATCGTGCTCAACTTCTCAAAGCGGTTAGTCTCCTTATAAAACGAATGTTGAAGTGCAGCCTAAATCTTAATGTGATGCAAATCAACGAAAACTATGATAATTTTATTTACTTTTATCAGGAGACCGTAGTATTTTTCAAAAGGTATTTCAATCAAGATTTGAATGTTCAAGACAGATTGGAATTTCTGAACTTTTGGTACTTGATGATCATCTTCAACGACATTTTGATCATCATTGGTTCTGCTTTAAAAGAGCAGATAGAAAATAAGGTCAAGGGAGTATCCTTATGAGAATAACCTCAGATCTATTAGAGATTTTGAAGAATTTTTCAATGTTTTAGGAGTTGACAGGCGAAGCGTGGAATATCTGCAGCTTGCTTTTGGGGGTTGGAAATCTCCTTGTATGGTTTGGAGTATTGAGATACCTTGGCTTCTTCAGGACGTACAATGTTCTCATCCTTACTCTTAAAAGAGCCACACCTAACGTTCTTAGGTTTCTCATTTGTGCTGTTCTCATTTATGCTGGGTTTACTTTCTGTGGGTGGCTAATTCTTGGACCGTATCACATTAAGGTATGAATTAGTATTTGTCGTTAATGTTTATGCCATATGACATCTTAATTTCAAATCTGTTTCTCCTTGTGTGAGCAGTTCAGTACTCTCTCCACAACATCTGAGTGCCTTTTCGCGTTAATTAATGGAGACGATATGTTTGCTACCTTTGCGGGAATGTCATCAAAATCCACTCTTCTTTGGTGGTTCTGCCGATTTTACTTGTATACCTTTATTAGTCTCTTTATCTACGTTGTTCTCAGCTTGTTCATCGCACTAATAATGGATGCATATGAGACTATCAAATTATATTACAAAGACGGGTTTCCACGAACAGCACTACAAGAATTTATCGGTGGGACTGAACAGGTGGACGATAATACTCCTCCATCACCTCCGTATTCGATTAGTTGTTGTCATCAGCATCTTCATTCAATGTCTCGCCAACCCAGTACTGCAGATTTTGGTAGAAAATCATCTACCGCTGGAGGTATTCTAGATACCATTGTGGAGACTATCTGTGGTTGCAATACCCCTCCACCCAATAAGTGCGTTTGTGTACATTAACCGTATTGCATTATGCTGTAATTTTATCCCGTATCCCTGTAAAAGCTAATAATTGTTTGGGATATTCAACTTAATTTCAGAAATCCTCAGGACGAGACGCAACCCTTGTTAGAAGCCTGACTTGTTCATCGGGGTTAATTGTTGTTAATTTCGAGCGTTTTACAAGTTTGTATTGGATGGAATTGTGGTGACGATTTGCTTCTCCTGTCTGTGATAAGAATCACAAACGGCATGTCTAGAGAAAATCTGAATTGGACAAAATACCTCTACTGCCTGATTCTGCTCATTGTATTAGTGCTACATTGGCTGTTATTTTATGTTCATTGCAAAATTTGGAGCAACTATTATCGCACTTTTAGAAGCTAGACTAAATAGCTATTACAAAATCTTCTGTATTTGTGTACCTACTCACGAGTAATTAATGTCACAAATTCAAATTAATGTCATCTTGGCCGTGAGTAATAGTAGTGGTAGTATAAATAAAAACGCGGTCAGTGTGGATTTCAGGTAGGAATAATTAATACAGCACAGATAGCAGCTATGAGTACGTGTAAGTTATTAGGGTCTGGAGTACTAAAACAAAATAGCCTTGAGTTAAACTTATCAGTTTAGTGTATTATAATGTTACACATAGCCTTAGAGAGCCTTTTATCAGAATGTGGAACATTTTACAACTGTATTTTTTGCCATACAATTAAAAAGTACCTAGTATTTTTTTCATGTAGACTTAAGCCTTCTTTAAGACAAACTTTGATTTTTGCTTAATATTTACTATCAAAGTGTAGTAATTTAATTTAATCACAGATTAATAAACGTCATCTAAATAGCCTAACTTGAGTCTAGTGTTTTTTAAATATATTGAATGTGTGATGAATAACCTTTGTTTAGCAACAAATAATCAAAATGTTGTGAAAATTAAACCAAGCTTTATGCCAAACTAAACATTTTATATTCGTACTGTTTTTTTGTCTTAATGATCAAACTAAATTTTATCGGCTAAAATTGATAGTCAACTTATGAATCTAATTGAATTTTTTTACATATAGATGAAATTAAAATCAATGCCAAATGCATATATTTATTTGCATCGCATCTGTTTTATTATCGTAGAAGATTAATACACGCAATTGCAGTTAAATACGGAAATTAGTATCTAGAATATTTAAGATACACTCAATCGTCAGTAGGAAGTTTTGGCTCAAGATTCAGAAGATCTGGAAAATTTTCCACAATATGCTTTCTAATTAAATCACATTCTTCCTTCATCTCTGCGGGTTCTCTCCATTTGACATTCTCGCCTTGGTCATGATGAGCAAGCTCTTGATAGACTGTATCATTTTCGGGAAAATCGTCCCACCTTCGAGGCAGAATGTGGACATGCACGTGCTGGAAAAAAGTTTTAAAACCCAAATAATCTTGAAGATAACGAAAAATTAAATGTTCTAAATCTTTAAAACTTATCATTGATACATATACGTACTTCAACAGTTTGTCCTGCGTTTCTCCCGTCTTGAATAGCAATTGTAGAAGCAGTGGCTCTATGAATGCTTTCCATAACCATCTCTACCTTTTGAACAAGGAGGAATAAGTCAGAAACTTCTATAGGAGTCAAGTCTTGAACTCTCTTTACAACTCGTTTAGGCGAGATTAAAACATCTAGAAATTACAAGATAAGAGTCAACATCATAAAGCTATATGTGATTGATTGTTAAAATTATGAACTTTGTTCAGTTATAATCAGATTCTTCAAACAAAGAGCTAGCCATGTTTCTAGCTTTTATATTATATTGATAACAAAGCAAAAATAGTGCCAATAACTTACGTCCAGGAACAACACACTTTTTATTGACGAATGCCCTCGAACTAATTGTCTCTAAGAAAACAATTTCGTTGAAGGCACGAATTGGTCCAAAAAAGAACTCTCGGCGTCCAGACACCTCTGAAGGAATGGTATAGTTGGTCAATGATAGACTCTGCAAGTTGGGTATTTTATGAAACATCACAGGCATCTCCCTTCGAACTTTCTCCACATGGGCAATATCAATGTCAACAATTTTGACTCCTGAACTTTCGTTCATGCTGAGTATGACAGTACCCCATGGGTCTACAACCTATAAAATTAAACAAGAACGTTTTATAACTGACAGAAGTGGCAGAATGTAAAATTAAGACGGGTAATTCATCAAATTGACTATACCATTGAATGACCATAGGAAACTCTCTTTTCGTTGTGTATGCCATATTGAGCTGCAGCAATGACAAAGCACTGATTCTCAATAGCTCTTGCCCTAATTAGTGACTCCCAATGAGATTCACCAGTATGCTTGGTAAATGCAGAAGGGAAGGTTAGAACATCCGCTCCCATACTTCTAAGAGCCATTGAGAATTCTGGGAATCGCAGGTCGTAACACTAGAACCGGATATCATTAAAGAGTCACATATTTAAAACCTTATTTGTAATTGTAATTACAACTACAACATTAAAAGTTATTATTAATTAAAAAGCATTACAAAGTCCAAACACTTATACTTACGATTCCCATCCCAATTCTTCCTATTGGAGTTTCATCCGTCACCACAAGTTTATCACCTGGTTTGACAAAACCAGACTCATGCAAATGAATACTCTTTTCCGGAATGTTTACATCAAAAAGGTGCATTTTTCTATATACATTCA
This sequence comes from Isotoma caerulea, assembly GCA_034696405.1. Classification (NCBI taxonomy): domain Eukaryota; kingdom Metazoa; phylum Arthropoda; class Collembola; order Entomobryomorpha; family Isotomidae; genus Isotoma; species Isotoma caerulea. Next base: position 7,213 of record JAQFZZ010000963.1, read on the forward strand.
CAATTTTTCCTTCAGGATTTATTAAAATATGATTATTTGTAAGCCAAGGATATCCATCTTCCTTCAGTTCGTCCTAAAATAAATAAACAAACAATGAAATCGTAAACTTCAAAAAATTTTACAGCTCTCTTTTGTCTTGTTAAAAACTTAAATGACGTACCTGTCGTTCATGAAAGCCTCCAAGAGAAATCCACACATCATGTTGAACAGCTAATTCGCAATATCTAAAGATGGTCGGTCCATCCATTGTTTCTGCAAGCCGTATCGCCTCTTCCTTAGTTTCACCAATATAGTCAAATGCCTCCGGAAAAAATATCATCTGGTAAAATGGATGAGAAACATTTAATTTCTTATACTGAAACGCTTGAAGCGTACATCAAATACAAATTGTAATACATCGTAAAAAGAAATACCTCAGCGTTTTTCAATTTAGCCAATTCAATAAGTTCAACAGCACTTGTCAAATTATCTTCTTTATCATTCGTACATGTCATTTGTGCTACGGCAATTTTACATTTCCCAGGTACAGGAACCCTTTTTGGCCGTTTGGGATGCTTGTACTGAAATGGATAAGATATACAGGTTGTAGTTGATATTTCATTTTTACATTGTTTAATCCTTATCTCAACGGTAGATGAAAGTATTCGACTTTTTAAACAGGGTCTTAAAGACATCATTTGTTGTCCATGAGTAATCCTTAATCTTAAAAAAACTGATTCTAATGCTATCAAAAGACACATAATTGTGAATAGATCAACGTCCTCAAACTTAAGTCTTATAATGACATTTGAAATCAAAATGAAATGAAATGTCGAATGTAAAATGAAATTTTTAGTTAGTCTAATTTGTAATTGTTTGTTTTTTGCCAATGCCGAAAACACATGTTGTATTGATAAATTACAATTTCCCCGGGTTGGTCACCACTTGCACCGTCCCCTAAACCAAATTCAGACATTTTCCTATTTCGAAATGTATTTGTAAACAAAAGTTTATAATTCAAAATGCCGAAAGAACAACAGAACACCAGAAGAGTCTAAGTGCAAAGAGAAGAGCCTATCTAATAAAATAAAACTAATAAAACTCCATTCCAGCCTCCAGCTCAAATTTGTATCAATTGGATAAATTATAGATTGGCAATGGACATGGTGGGGTACATTTACACTACGCATACATGTATTAAATTATGGAAAATGTTAGATATGAGGTTGTCTTTGAAAAATGCTATGAATTTTTGCAATTAATTTGGACTGCTATTTGTACAACTGGACTGTATACACAACATATAATATATAGAAGTAGAAAAAAACAACGCTTATGAATATAATCTGAAGAATGAATATCATATTATATGTATCATCTCTGGCTGGATTAGATAATAACGTGAAAAAGTTTCTTAATTATATTCATGTCCCATTTCACGAAATATATGGAAATATGTAACCTAATTCTTAATCACAAATTCACAATATTTATGACTTCATTTTTATTACAATATTTGTGTAAGTAAATTAAATTATGTAATGGGAATAGGACGCACTGTCTTCTCAGTACGTCGTACTGTGAAGAACATCATTGAAATTTTAGTTTTAAATTAGGAAAAATTAAATGACAGCAATATTTATCGAATTTAAGAAGTTAAGTATGAATTTATGGAAGAATATGGGTCACGAATCACGAAGGATTTTTTACCTACATTTTCCTGCTAAATTTATGCTTTCCAAAACCTACTTAAATACATAATGCTGCTTATGCTTACAAAAATCAGTTGGTCAATTTAAATTTGTCAAAAAATAATTATGAAAGGACATACGTAATAATCCACCAGATCCCTGAACTTGTAATTGACATGTTTTACGTTTTCTTCAGTAATTGCCCATCTTAGTCTCCTCATGATTCGATACCTCTTTCTTAGTAAATCTCTCGAAAACTTGAGAAACCAAACAATCCGCTGCCTAAGATTTGGTTTCGGGTTTGGTTTTATCGACATATAGTCGATAAACGGTTTAAAAATGTAGTCGTTTTTGCCATAATCTTCTTTCCCGTGCGTCAAGACTAATTGAAAAATCTCGTTTTTATACCATTGATACAACAAACGCGTTGTCTCTTCGAGGAAAAGGAAGTCTTCAAGATAAGGGTTGAAAGTCGTTATGTGACTAAAGTATTTAAAAAGTGGACGATTCACTTTCACGATGTGTTGAACTGGTGGCATCGGAGTTTGTACTTGAGGAGGGGTGAATCTTGGAGGATGTGAAACATGAGCGTATTCAAACTCTTCTACTCGATAGACCTCCCCTGTTGGTAAAACATCATAGTAAAACCAAAGATATCCCCCAGGAACACAGGTGGGACCGCGATTGTTTCGACGCTTCCAAAGATACGGTATAAAAAGTTCATTGACAAAAGGGAGTGATGGATTTGGAGGGTCTGGAGGAGTAGGCCAGTCGTTGAGTTTATCAACTCGAAGATTATCTGGTGGAGTATCTCCAGATTTTCGAATTATTGCTACTTTAGATTCATTAGCAAGAAGAACAGGCTTAGGTCGGATTTTAACAACCCCCTTGCTATATAACTTAAGGTCAACTAGGTACTGCCAGACTTTGAGATCCCACTTGTATATCTCTTTAACTTCTTTCTGCCACAAGAGTTCTCGCCTCTGCCATTCGTTATAATAAACGTTACCTTCTTCGATGGCGTTTTCTCTGTACGCTTCAAAAATCTCTCGGGCCAGGAGTTGTTCATTGGCTAATTGCACACGCTGAGATTCAAAGTAGTCTTTTTTCTCATCCTCCGTTAACAAAGTGCGAACAATTTTTCTGAAATAACCGTTGGTGTGATGTGTGGGAACTGGAAGAACATCAGTCTTTCGAAATTTATTTCGAATTATTTTTCTTACTGGAGGTGGAGGTGGCCGATTTGATGGGCCTGGCTGAGGCTCTTCAACTTCTTCGTAGCAATATTCATCCCATTCATCTTCAGGTGCCGTAGCAGGGTCTCCAGGGCGAAAGATAAGGTTATCTGGGTAGCCTGGAAGCTTTTCAAGATAATCAATAGGGGTAGTGATTGAAACTATCCTGGGGTTGGAATCTGATTCTTGTGTCATTAAATAGCTAGGACGCTCTAAAATAGGTGTTCGACGGTCATATATTTGCATATCGCTGGAGTTCCACCCAGTATGTCTTGAGTGAAATGGGGGCAAATTCTCTTGAATGTTAAATTCCATCTGAAGCGGTGGTACTTTTTTATAGATTGTTCGTTCCGGCAGTGAACTCGATTCTGGTAGCCATATTTCATTCCTGGCAGAAAAAAATCTCATTAGAGAAGCTCTTATTTTATCAGGATTTCGTCGCATATGAAAAGGAGCCTGAAGCAAGTCAACGGGGGATTTTCTTAGAAGCGCTGCGTAAGAGACTCTTTCTTCTGGTATTTGATACGGAATGAAATTATGTGGTTGCGCTGTTTGAGAGGACTTTGTTGACGGTACTATACTCGGGGTCGGGATTTGAACATCTTTTTGCACTGTTTTAGAGGATTTTGGTTTGGTCATTTTCTTCTTGGTTCGAAGATAATCATCATAACTATTTATGCTTTTATAAAAAGCTTCTATTGATGGTAATAAACTCGGGGTTGCACGATGTTTGTACAAAGTTGTAGTGGAAGATCGTGTTTTTGGTGGTGGTATACTCATGTTTTGTGGCCGAACTTGCAATTCCAATTGTTCCCTTGAATATTGTGCCAATGAAAATTTTGATGTCGAAGATTCTTGAAGTGGCAAAGGTGCCGGCGATGACAGCACTTCTATTGAAGGTTTTCTATCTAAGACAGTGGTATCCACTACTCGCATAAATGGACGACCAAGTTCAGAGGTCCGTGGGGTTAAGGGATTGATAGATGGCCTGGGCAAATTTCTTGGTTGGTTAAGGTCTCTAGGTCTCCATGCTAATTTCAAGTACCAGTCTGGTATTTCATCTGAGGGTTCCATTACTGTGTCTTAACGTTCAAGTTGCACACTGAATTGTCAAAACCTCCCTTGTAAAACAAAAATTACTGAAAATTTAGAAATACTAAACGGAAAAATTTTGCTCAATTTATACAAATGTTGATCGATTTTTGATTAACACACTATTGATATTCAGTCGAGATATTTTTGTAACGCATGGTTTCCAATTGGTTTCTATAGAAAATCATGAAACTCCAATTTTGTAAATGAAGCAAAATGACTACAAAGTTAATAATATACCTATAAAAACTAGTATTTTTATTTCGAAAGACTTTACTGTATTATTTTCCCTTTCTGAAGCATCAACTATAGTTAAAGCTAAGTAAATTATATAATTTTGCATCCAAGAAAATTTAACAAACATTGATATTGGAAACATCTGAAAACTCTGAACAAAACCAATTCATTCATACTACATACATGGTACGAATTAAAATCTTGATGATTTTTGTTGTAATTTCCTGTTGACTCAAATCACAAATTGTAATCTAAAATAATGAAGTTGAAAATGAAAAGGAATCATCTCATTTATGTACGTCATACTTATTCCCACTATACTATCCACTCATTCACGCATTACGCATAAATGTACATTTTGGCCACGTAAATGTTACATTCCGGAAATGATGTACCCTGTTCGTTTGTAGTAATCAATTCACTATTTGATATAAATTACCACTAAACTGCGGTTATATCCATGATGGCATTTTCCTGCACACCCACCAGTAATACTATGATGATTCAACATTTCTTGGTTAGATTTATTTCCACATGAATTGCATTTCTTTACAATAGAGTAGCAAGATAATGAATTGTCCATTATTATTTCGTTACAAATTGTCCATCAATCAATCGTTTAGTTGATAATCGTAATTTTAATTTTGAAGTTTTAACAACCATTTTAGAAAAGCCTGAAAGCCCAAATACATCCTTCATGTGAAAATTAGTGAAAATAAGAAAATGTTATAACTCAATCTACTGCTATTTGCATGTCGTTAAAATTTATCTTGACGTCCACCATGTATTTTTTATTTATTTATATATGTTTGTAAGTTATTTTCTATAAAAAGGCGAAACAACAAATCTTTCCAAAATTGACGACGAAAAATAAATAAGTGTTGTGGAAGTGAAATCTTTAACAGTTTTCAACAAAAACAAAAAATAAAGTTATGTATTTTTCATGAATGCATTATTTTGAAATTGAAAACATCTTGGTGTACTTCATATACTTCCTATTGTAATTTTAAAAACTAAAATGATTTAAGTAAAAATTAAAAACTTCCAGCTGTATTCATTTTAAAACACTTTGGTATATGAAAGTAAGAAATTAACTTCTAATCCAGTCTATATAGATATGGAAATGATGGAATAAAAAGCAATGCCTAATTATTAACAAAGAGGCTTGTCTCACTTTGCGCAGAGAATTAAGTGCAGGGAAAATATATTTTTGAGAAGAATCAACAAATTTCTCTGTATGTTTATACAGCAAGAGTGCGATATCTTTTAAAATAATTTATCCGACTAATCCGACCCGACCGACATCAAGATCAGCAGAAAGAAAGAAACAACCTTGAAACTTTCAACTTAAGAGTGATAACATTTTTTAATTACATAAGACAATTGCGGATTGTAATTTAGGTGTTTAAACTAATTTGGATTAAGCTTCAGCATCCAACCAAACAAAGAAGTGTAATTTTATTGCTTTCATCCTTATTTGGAAAATAATCGACTGAACGAGTACCAAATTGCAAATATAAATATTATAACTATAAAAAGCACAGCACGGAGACAAACATTTTCCAAAACGAAAGAACGTTTTACCATTTGTTTCCTGACTTTCTTTTGTGACTTGTGACCTGATTTTTTTTTCGTATTGAAAAATAACTGCAATCTATGCAAACTGATGACTGATGACTGAGTGTCTGTGATATTGGATATTGACAATTTTTTTAAATTTTCTGGACCTTCAATCTTGATACGTTACGAAAAGGATTTTAGTTTAGTGATGGACGATTTAAGTAAGTTGATTTTTGATATTTTTATAGTTTAGTAGATTTTATGCTAATTGTATTTTACGACTTCTTCTTTCATTTTTGGGTTTTTTTTATTTCAATG
>JAQFZZ010000964.1:0-13320 GCA_034696405.1 Isotoma caerulea
ATGTTCGTTTTATGTGTTTAGAGTTCTTCAGAATTCAATGGCAGCCACATGGGAAGACATTGGACCACAGCCTAACTACAGAATAGAGATGTCCCTATTTTACGTAGTGTATTTTATTGTCTTCCCGTTTTTCTTCGTGAATATCTTCGTCGCCTTGATTATTATTACTTTCCAAGAGCAAGGCGAAGCTGAGCTTCAGGATGGGGACATAGACAAAAACCAGGTAATAAATGGGATTTGGATCAAGTTGCACCACCTCTCCCATTTTAATATATAACTTTCTCCCATTCTTACTTTGTCTGGTCTCTGTATAGACAGGATGAAATGATTAGATAATAACAATAATAAATGTCGGGATGTGTGCTCATGATTTTTTCATATTTATTTTAGAAATCTTGCATCGATTTCGCAATCTCAGCACGACCACTGGAAAGATATATGCCGAAAAATCGAGACTCAATAAAGTACAAAATTTGGAGAATGGTGGCCTCTACACCGTTTGAATACTTCATCATGATGTTGATCGTACTCAACACACTTCTCCTCATGATGAAGGTACGTTTTTTATCTATAAATAATAAGAATATTAATAATAATAATGATAATGTGACTTTCCTCATCATATTCAAATGGAGAAAAAATATTTAGTAGTCACGACACGTTAGTAACAGTTCTTACTTCCAGAGAGACAATCATTTGTTTTAATCTTACTCTAATACTCAATCTAATACAACCCACTTTGAAACATACCGAGAGTTCATAATATTTTGTATTAGGAACAACACACTGTTTTCCATGCATTCCTGATTTTTCTTCTGTTCTTCATCGTCATTAATTTTAACTAACAATATGAATATAGATTGTGTCTTGGGAATGATATTGATCATGGTCGTGTGATCATGATGACGAGAAGCGGGTGGTGTGTGCATGCTAATCATTTTCGTTCAATAGACTTTCTCCAGCACCGTACTGCTACTTACTACTACCACTTTCTTTTAGCATACTTGGAATGGGTGACCAACAAAAGAGTAGTTTATTTGTCTAGCTGCCTTTATTTGTAGCTTTAGCTGGGGTAAATAATTTTGTAGTGTATAGCATTAAGATGTACGTTTGCATGCTGATTAGAGCACGTTCGTAATATCGAGTGATTCTAACCTGAGGTGAAAATCAGGTGACATTTTTATGACAGATTTAACAGCATGATTTCTTACACATTGTAATCTCTAATCTCTAACATGCACCTGGATTGATAAGCATATAGTCAACTATATCATGGACTATACCTAGATTTATTAGGCATGACATTATAATAATTATGTTATTTGCACGCGTGTAGTGGATTGCTATGTGTGTCTTAGGCTTGTTTGCTTAGTCTGCACGCATAAATGAAATGGAAACAATTGCACATGGCTTTACACAATTTGCACAAGGTATAATAACTATTGAATAAAAAGTTTTCTATGAAATTCTTTACTTTGCATGGCCAAAATTGTTAGCTTATCAAATGTGTTGTTGCGAATTTCTTACATTCTCTCATTCTCTTTTCAATTTATATAAAAATCGAAAACTGTTTGCTATTTCTTTTACTCTGATTTAAAAACGGAGCATGAATGTCAGTAGTATTCAAATAGGAAAGAATTGCATGCCCCTGAAGTTTTGTGGTCAATCTCTTTTGCGTGAAGATATGAGACTGATGCCTGACAAACTTAAAGTAGATTAGAAACCAGAGTCGAGGAGTTCTAGAGGAACGGTTCTATTGTATTGTCCTTATTAGTAAAAGATTTAAATTACCTTATGTAAACTTTGCATGCTTATTAATTAGTGACGAGTTGAAATCTGAATGTTACCAAGTAAGTGAATTTGTGTGAGAGAATGCGTGTTTGACTGTGTGTGTGTGTGAAAAGAAAGAAAGGTCAGTCGGAAGTATCAAATGGTGAAAGTACTCATTCTGTGGCTGATGATGATGAGATGATTTGTGGACATTTGTTCTGGAAAAATAACTTACTTAATGGGAGTGGGTCAAATTGCGTTCTGTCGTACTTTACTTACGTGACTTGTATGTGATCAATGTGAATATTACTAAATAGTACCACCGTCAGAGCGAAACCTACCAGGACACTCTTCATTACATGAATACTGTTTTCACTGGCCTCTTCTTCATCGAGTGCCTTCTCAAAATCGTCTCTTTCGGAGTTAAGGTATTCTCAAAAACACCGGAATTGTCTATTCATTTATTACTTACTATCACTCTCTCTCTCTCTCTCTATTCTATCTTTTTTGTTCTATTTTCTATCTATTTCTCTCTGTCATCTTGCCCCTTTGAATGCAATCTTATTCAAGTGAAAGTCTTAAATTACACTACCTTATTCCTTACTACATAATTCTTAATCAATTCATACCACTGTACTCCAAAGCAGTTACATAAAATACTGAAAGAACCCTCTTGCCGAGAGGTCTTTAAATATTCGTATTTTCAGAAATAACGCCCTCAAAATGTAGTCCCTTTTAATTAAAAGTAATGTTGAAACCTGAACTTTAAGCAACCTTTATTCTTATAACATAAATGACCTGACTGAGACCAGGATGTTCTCTCCTGACTCCAAACAGATAAACGACTATGGCTAATTGTCATTTTCTCCCTTCTTGTCTATCTTAACCTCTTCGATGTCAATGTGTTCATTACCTATAGCTTTTATACTCTGTCTCAATGTTAGACGTGTTTAAAAAGTAGAGTAGTTTGGAGTGTGTACATTTGTTTGATGTAACATAATAATAATACACCAAGCTAAACTCGTAGTAGTTGTCAACGTTTTAAACTGTTTTAAAAGGGTTTCAATGCTCTGTAAAATATAGTCGATGTGCTTTCTAGCAGATGTTTCTGGCTTTTTCTTGGTAATTAGAAACATGCTTAAGTGTCAAACAATCTATTGCTTAAAATTTACGATGAAAAATGTAGTGCAGTGGCAATTGAAATATGAAAACAGAGCGGAATTGCATTTATAGAATTCTTTATTTTTTGTAAACCCAAATCAAAACAGATTTTTTAATGCAAACGATATCAGAGTTGACTTTAATCTGACAAATACATAACCATAGAATTATATTATCATAACGTCTTTCAAAGCATATATCATTATAAATCAGTCTACAAGTAAAATTATGATCACCAGCGAGTTAAAGCAGTAAAATGCGATTGTCGATGTAAGTGATATTCATTCCCGTATGCATTATAAACGATGAAACAAGTCTGGATCAGTAAGATAAACGTCAATTTCAAGGACATTGGTGTCAGCAAAAAGGTTTGGCCGTTTTAAACGCTTGTTTTGGGCTTTAACGCTTTATATTTTTGCATGTGATGCTACATTGCATGTGCGAACTGGCTACAAGTGAATGAGGATATAATGTTAAATGGCACACTAAAATAAAATACGACTAATGGAATTTGGCATGTTGATTTGAATGATTTAAAAATGCATGATAACACACTAACACTTTAACAAGGCATTATGATTGATAAGTGTATTTTTACAGACATTTAATATCATTAATTCTAAGTAAATCAGTCAAATAAGCATACTATATATTCTCTTACCGTATGCTTAGGTATGTATACATAGGGGACTTGATATAGTCGTGTAAAAACATGCATTTTGTTTGAAAGTTGATTGTTTTAAAAAACTTGGTTGTAAATTTTGTCAATTCTACATAATTTTTTTAATTTTCATAAGTAACACGAAACAATATTTAGAAAACTTTTATTTTCACAATATACGGTGTCACTGTCAGTGACATATGATGTATGTACAATGCAATCTAAATTGTCAAGTCCCACAAGAAAGTAAAAAAGTAAAAAGCAGTAATTGGTAACTTGTTAGTTAGTTAGAAATAGCTAGTGAGTTGGTTAGTTAGAGTAAATGACTATATGAATATTTTTAGCATTATTATTATTACTATTCTATATGATTATGTATATTTGTAAATATTTCGGTATCGGTGAAAGTTGGAGAAAGCTTAATTAGAGCTTGTGAATCTTAGTTTTCCTCTCAATATTTTGTGTCTATAGTATCACCGCTCTCCAGCACAGTACGATGACATTCTGACATACGTCAATTTAGGCCTAACATTGCTCTTCTCTATCGAGTGTACACTCAAAATCTGTGCTTTTGGATTCAAGGTAACAACACGGTCAACTTCAAATCATATCTTTGTCTCTGTCATTGTTCTTCTTGTCATTTATATACATATATTATATACAATATCAAATGTATTCTCATTGTGTGTATTTTGTCGCCTTTGTTGTGTCATCTTTCCTATTATTAGTGTAAAAGTAGATTTGTACCCTAAACATCCTGCCCTGCCCCATGTCCTATACTACTTCAATTATAATACTTTCAGATTTTCCAGGACCTGATAAACCTCCCTAAACTAATACTATTAGGAATTCATTGTCTTATTTTATTGCCAGCCCATGTCCAATTAATAAATAGAATAGGGATTTTACTTATATTTTTAATTCATTTCTTACTCTAATAACTATTTAGAAGTGTTCTCCAGAATAACTTTATAATTTTTTTTTCAAGTTACTTCAAGGCAATTTTTATAACAATCAATTGGAGTCAGCCGAAAATGCCCCCAAAATAAATGAATATTATCGTCTAAAAACCTAAAATTTTATTTTCACTCTTTTTATGTTATCTTTTCGCATTATTATTATTTTCACTTATTATTGGGTTAACTTAAATTTTGAACTGCAATATAGATGTTTTCCCCTATGGTGTTTATAGAACTTTTTCAAAGACCCGTGGAACGTATTTGATTTCATCACTGTTATTGGAAGTATAATCGATGCTTTGGCGATGGAGTTTGCGGTAAGAAAATTGACATGCTGTAACAAATTTCCATATTCTCGTTAGAAACTTGTCGTGTAAATTTGTATGGGAGAATTACAACATTTGGCAGCTTAATATGTAATAATTTAATTTTAAAATGTCTATTTCAGCAAAACTTTATAAACTTAGCGTTCTTGAGGCTTTTTCGAGCCGCAAGGTTAATCAAACTACTTCGACAAGGGTATACGATAAGGATCCTTTTGTGGACATTTGTGCAATCGTTCAAGGCTCTCCCGTATGTCTGCTTGCTGATAGCAATGCTTTTCTTCATTTATGCTATCATCGGGATGCAGGTGAGATCTTACAATGAACATTGAATGTTTAACATCTATTAAATTAAATCATCAATTCGAAAAATTATGACTGTATATGACCAAATAAAAAGAAAAAAACGGCATTTTTGAAAGGGGGGGTCGGGTGGTCTAGTGAAAAACAGTAGTTTATTAAACATAGTCATAGAACTTTATTAGAAATGTAATGTTTAATTGATAAAAAGTAACATTTAATACTCTCTACATACATGAAATTATATTGGTAAAAGTGTAGGTTTTCGGGAACTTGAAGTTTGATCCGGACCTTGCGATCAACCGACATAACAATTTTCAATCATTCTTCGCAGCTCTTCTCCTGTTATTTCGGTGATTTTTAGTCTCAATATAAACTGTCATCGCTGGTCGTATTAGTCCTATCTGTAGAAGCAATCTATACTTAATTACTATCATTAGTGTCTACCTTAGACTGTCCATTTCCGGGCTCTGTAGTTGAACTTGAAAAAAAACTTTCTTTCATGTCCGCGTTGGCTCTCGCTGTAGTCGTTTAGTGTATAGTTTTATTACAGTCGTAGTTAGACTTTAGATGTTCGTATTTAAAATATGGTAAAACTAGATGGTTTGAACGAGAGGGCCTTAGAATTAGAAAATTGAGTGTAAATTTGTATCTCAAAATTTTATTGTATTTATTCTTCTAAGTGGGCAACCGTAGTTAATAGTTAATTTAAATTCGTAATAATCTTATCCGAGTGAGTGATGTAGTCTGAAGTTGTTGAAATTAGTTCGTTCGTTGTAGTTTAAGTATTGCCCGGATACTATTGTTATTAGTAATGCGATTGCGATGACGTTGGAAAACTCTATTCATTAAACATGCACATTTGTAAGTCCATAGTGAGTAAATTACTAGAATTGTAGTGTAAAAAATAGCTCGTTTGTACTGTAGTGTGCAAGTACCGTAGTATTTTCTTGAGTTAATGAAATAATTCTAAGAATTGGTGATTGGTTGGGTGAATTGATAATGATGAGTTGCCATCAGGGTCGTGTTGGTCATGTAAAATGTTCATATCGTATCTGGGATGCCTGTGATAAATAATTAATGCAACCGTAATTCTAAATGCTTTCTCTTAGGTTTTCGGTAACATAGCGTTGGATCCTGCACTTTCTATAACTCGACATAACAACTTTCGAAATTTTCTCCAAGGCCTCATGCTACTTTTTCGGTCAGTATTGTTTGTTGACTGTCAACGACAATACACCCTTTACAATTCCTCAAATTTCACCCACTGATTGCAAACATTTTTATTATTCTTATGATTGATTCCTTTGATTATTTCAGTCAAGACTCATCATCCTACTTTTCATTATTATTATTGATTCATATTCAGTTCTCTCTCACAAAATTATGATATCAATTTTCCACTTGCCCTTAACAATACAACTTTCCCTTTTTGGTAAAAACAAATTGCAGCTCTAACTCTGAGCAATTTTAATAAACCTTTAAGTAACAACAGAGTGTTGTTTCATGTTCCTCTCCAGTTGACCCGGGTGGAATACTAAAATGATTACTCTTGAGATTGTTTTTGGTCAAACGCTGCCACGAGTTCCGTTGCATGGCACCTTATGTACATTATATTGTACAATCACATGTAATAGCACACGCTGTCGCTTTTTGCATGGCTTCATAATTTCATCTGAAAATGGCTTTAATTAAACCTTTCTATTTATGATGAGTCCTCTTCAGTCGAAAAAACATCTTTCCTTACTTTTTGCTTGGAATGAGAAATCTGAAATTGATTTAAGAGAAAGTTCGACTAACTTGAGGGAAAATGTAAAATAGGTGTGCAACCGGAGAAGCATGGCCTTCAATAATGTTATCATGTATCAAAGGACAACCCTGTGATCCATTATCAAAGAAACCTGGGGATGATTGTGGTTCCAATCTTGCCTATGCATACTTTGTTTCTTTTATATTCTTCTGCTCTTTCTTGGTAATTTCTTGAATGATTCAATAATAGTCTCAATAGTCTCAAATGTTTCCCAACTTGATTTATTAGTAATATCATGTATTTTAATCAAATAGATGTTGAATCTGTTCGTGGCCGTCATTATGGATAATTTTGACTATTTAACGAGAGACTCTTCTATTTTGGGTGCTCATCATCTCGATGAGTTTATTAGAATTTGGGCTGAATATGATCCAAGCGCAACGTAAGAAAACCTGTAGTTATAACAGTAACACTTAGATTTTATAAATGATATGCTATAATATTTGCTAAGATTTATGCTGATGAAATTTAAGGGGTCGGATTCATTTCACCGAAATGTATGATATGCTGAGAAACATGGATCCGCCATTGGGATTCGGAAATAAATGTCCGTATCGCTTAGCATACAAAAAACTAATTCGGATGAATATGCCCCTGGATGAACAGGGATCAGTGCATTTTACAACAACATTGTTCGCTCTGATCCGAGAGAATCTGAATATCAAAATGAGACCTGCTGAAGAAATGGACGCAGCGGATAAAGAATTAAGGATAACAATTCAACGAATATGGCCCTTACAAGCAAAGAAAATGATCGACTTTCTTCTGCCCCCTCCACCAGAGTCGCATTCACCTGCATCCAGACAAACAGTTGGGAAAGTATATGCGGGACTACTAATAATAGAAAATTGGAAATCTACTCGATTTGGAAAGAACCAACCGAGTGGAGGTCTTCCGGTAAGATAATCTCTCTCAGATTTTGAAAAGGCAGCAAACAAGTTTATTTTTCATCCATAGTAAAATAGTATAGCAAAACACATGATTTATGAATGAGGCTATAATAGGGAATGGAGAAAGTGAAAGAGAAAGCATTACATAATTAGTATTATGCTATATGCATTATTTTTAAGATAATTATACATATTAATACTAATATACATATGAGCTAAGATAATAAGTGAGCTTGGGGCTTAGAATTCTTCCACGGCTGGTTTGCTCCGATGTTTAATGGGGATGACGAAAGGTCACACGGTTGAAGAGGAAGCTGAAGAGACGGAGGAAGGTATGAAAGATTTCCTTGACAGGAGTGGAAGTTTTCGAGGTCGAAAGCGAAGCAAAAAAAAGCGATCTTCATCAAGAAGACGTCCAAGCTGGCAACAAAAGAATGGGGTTTGCATTCTATAAATTCCCCGATTGAGATCAGTTACTGTTGGTTGGTGTGACCATTTAGAGACGTCCGTCAGTTAGATAGAGAAATAGTTGATTCTTGACAATGCACTTATCTGTCGTCGTCAGTCCTTACTAACTAGTAATACATTTAGATTTGAAACTAGCCAATTAGCGGACTAATTAAGTGTATTCTTTATGTACGTTCTGTAGGGGTTAGTTTTGTCTAGTGACTTTATATGTTTAGTAAAATAGATGATAACTAGTTAGATATAATTTTGAGTGTATTTATTGTAAAAATAAATTAGCTAGGAAATATGTTCGTGTATGATATGATACGAGTCTTGTGCCGTACGTATGGGTGTGTAGTAACAGCAAGCATTCATTCGATGTCATATTTATAGTTTGATAATTTAGAACATCTACACTGAACTAACTAATCACATACGTAACTTACTAGATAGAATACTAATTTCCTAAATCTAGATAACTCAGAAAATAGCCATATAGTCTTTACTATTAGATAAGCACACAAAGAAGTTGTTCGCACTGCATTTCACCTCTTCTAATGAATGTGTGAACTACTGTAATAACAGAATATATAGTCCTGTAGTGGATTTCGATCTGTTAATATTACGGATGAACACTGTGTGTGAAAAGCTATGAGCATGAATTTATTGGAGAAAGTATGAGTGTGTCTCTCGTAGAGAAAGTCCCTTTGAAGGGTTTTATTTTTTAAAACCTTAGAGAATGAAATCACTGCATGCTTGATGTAAATGTGTGTATAAATATATTAAGTAGGTATAGGTGGTATTATTTATGTAGCTTTTAGTACGTAGTGAAAGCTGGAAAAATCACGCAGTTTAACTTATTCTTTGTGGCTATTTCAGGTGATTGAACTACATGACATGGTCACGGATGGAAAAGAAGGATCTCCAAGTCCATTACTCGAAGATAGGAAAAATAGTAGAACTAGAGATCAATTTGATTTTGATAGAGAATCTATGCAAGAAATGGACCTAAGGGAAGAAGATGAGGCAATGATGGGAGGTGAGGGTGAGAACCTGACTTGAGACCTTAAATTAATTTATTTAAGATTATGCAGGACATTTATTATGTAATTGAATATAGAATTTGATAATAACTATGTAGATACAATGCATCTACATCCGTACAAGCGAGGGTATGGTCATCAAATGGGTATGAGATCCAGATCCCCGTCCCCCACTCCAAGGGGGTTGCAACCACATGAGGTCGGTTTTAGTGATGCAGTGTCCGACGTGGTGGAACAATATAGAGAAGTGACTTCGAGACGGGGAAAAGCCATTAGAAGACTTCGGGGTGACGAATTTTCATTGTCTCCTGTAAGATTCCGGCCAGGGTACCACGATAGTGCACTTAGTCCATCCACTCCCGATCGGGGAAATAGTAACGGATTTCTTCCACCCAGGTATATATTCTTGCAATTATCTCAAGTATACCCTATTAATATTCATTATATGGAAATTACATGGAAATTTAATATACAAGCAGGATGATAAGACGAGCAAACAACAGTTTGGAAAGGTCACCCACACCCCCATATCATCAAAGACCCTACCAACCTAATGGTAGTTATCCCGTACTTCCAGGAAGACGCACAGGTACAGCGATGAGATCAAACTTTTTAATTATTTTAAGACAGTAAGGTTTTGGAGTACACTATAAGTGGTATTGTTGCATGCGTTTTGATTTATTGAATACGCAGGTGGTAGGCGTCTTCCAGCAACACCACCTCATCCATCAGCTCTTCGATTACCACCGCAAGTTCGGAATCTCAATCAGCCAGCATCAGGTGAGAGCGCAGTGTGATACGGAACGTACTTAAGTAGTTTGTAGCTTTGGACTGTAGCTCTCTATCT
Organism: Isotoma caerulea; assembly: GCA_034696405.1. Taxonomy (NCBI): domain Eukaryota; kingdom Metazoa; phylum Arthropoda; class Collembola; order Entomobryomorpha; family Isotomidae; genus Isotoma; species Isotoma caerulea. Next base: position 10,212 of record JAQFZZ010000964.1, read on the forward strand.
CTGAATCTTTCAAAAAGTGAAGTTCAAATAAAATTTGAGCATTACATATCTTATTCTGGGATGGTAGGCTCTGCTGAAGCAATCAATTTCCCCAGACTGAATTCGTCCCCCACGCGTATGATGAGAACTTATACTCCCGAGCCACGAGGATTTCGAGGTCGTCGTGAATTACCTAGAGAGCCGTGGAGACAACCGCATACTGATCCCCGAATGAGAAGGGATCTTCCAAATTTTGAAAAAGCAGTTGCCTTAGGTAGCGAATTTCTGTGAGTATCCTGAGGACATCATATAATATGGAAACGGCAGAGAATTTCTTTTGAACTTCATTTAGAGGAAAACAGAGTTGGTGATAGGGATTGCTGGTTAACAAACTCCGAGTAAATTGCGCAGAGACGAAGCTGAGAGAGGTGTGGTTTGTGACAGGTCGTGGTAATAGGATGCTGCCGCCGTCACCTTATCGGTTGCAACGCCAAGTGCCAAATGGGTACCACAACCAGCAACGACAAGAACTACCACCACTGCTACCATTGCCGTTACCGTTACCAGCGCAGCTTGGGGGCTACTCTGACATGGGACCAGGAAGGAGTGCGGACGTACCGAGAATCCATCAACTGTCGGACGACGAAGATGATTGGTGCTGACAATTGCTCCATTCTAATTCTCTAATTCTTCCTCGAGTCGTCTCCAAGCTTCTTTTTCACCTGACAACACTTCACAACTAAAGACTACTAAATATGCATACATAACATACATATATACCTAACCTAAATACCTATAAACTACATATACATAGCATAATATACATTCCTCTAGGCAGTGATTCATGTAACTCCATTTCTGGCTCAGGGGCTCAGTTATTTATTGCCTTTACTTCAACTCTGTTTGAAAGCTATAAAAGAGAAGCGACAGGTTGCGGTGCCAAGACTCGCGAATTTATATCCCATCTCATTCTTAATACCTTCTTCGTACTAACTACCTACCTACCTACCTATACTTAGTTCCCTTGTGCTTCAAAAAACGGAGCGACTCTGCAGTGGGCACTCTAATCAGTCACGTACATACATAGCAAGACCCGACCATTTTGTGTTCCAACTCTGTATGAAACAAGAATGCATGCGAATCCTGTGAGAAAGTCTTTAAAAATGTTCATGTGCGGGACGTCTGATGATAACATATTATTATAACGCTATGACTATAAACCTATCAAATCAAAATCATAAAACTATTATAGACGGTCTATCCATTCATACATATTTTAAGTGCAGCCATTTCCTTTTGACGCTTTTTATCAAATCCTAACCATGTATGTACAGAAATCTTTTACATGCAACACTAATCATAATTCATAAACATATAACTACAACATAATATTAAATTACGTCATATAGATCTTAAGAACTATTCAGAAATTGTCTATTTGACTTAGCTGACAAACCGAGTATTATTACTTTTCACTAAAGATAAATGACAAAGACATGATACGTTAATTCTCAAATAAAATGTATGATAAGATGATAATTTACCAATTTCTTCAGAACTATGCCAAAACCAATCACTGTTCCGAATATTTCTACACTTGAGACTATCATATTGTTTCGAAATTGTTTCCAATAAAACTCAAAACATTGACGATTTATCCCTTTGCCACATTTCATCGTCGGTTTTACTCAAGTACATATATGCATGATAAACTCATTATTCATGAACACGGTCGCCAAAGAAAGTAAAAATTTACATGATAAGGAAAACGGTTAAAATATTTGCTCACACAAATTATTCTGCATACATTTATTTTTCGTCAGATTTGAGCTACACCAATTACTGCATTATACTAAAGACATAGAAAAGACACTCAGTAAGACTTTATCAATCAGCATTCAATTGAAAGAGCACCACTGGAAACCCACAAATAACGGATGTATGTTTTCATATATACAAACTTAGGTCAATAAGATCACAGATATGCCCAAGTATTTTAAAAGTCTTGCGACTTATAAGAGATTACAGAAACCATCACACTCCGGTCATCTATTCAGACTATTAACTAATTTTTGTACGGAACTCCACATATTGTATATTATTTATACACTGGTTTCATTATATGTGGAGATACATACAAAAGCGCATAAATTCATGAAAAGATACTCGGGCGACTCATTTAATCGTGGAAGAAACAAATGGACATTCTTATAAAGATATTTCTAATTGATCCCCACTCAACCCGATAGGATTTTTAAATTAATGACAATGTTCAGTGATGTCCACTACGAGACTCTTCTTCCATCCAAAAAAGAAATAGCCGGCTCCAGCCCCTAGTGCCACTGCTAAACATAGCCACACGTTGTAGGTCATAAATATCAGCATCAAAAAGTAGGACAATATAACTTGTAAAACGTGAAGACACGTCTGCCAGCCGTGCATCAAACTCAACATTCTGACCCTGTAAAAGTAATCAATTCCAACAATTAATTGAATTCTACTTTTTATAGCATTATTAATAAACAATGCATCCGGGTAAAAACATCATTACAACTCTAAAATTATGGGTACTTGTAATGAACTGGGCGAGGTTTAGGAGTAGAGGAAAGGTTAGGAGAAAAGCTTGGTGAAGGGACAGCATTATTGTTACAGGAATTTTCTTTTATGTCCTCAAGAGCTGGACAAGTACAATTTCCTTGTGATATGAAAATAGGATTGACCTCTGGAGCATAAGGATTATTTGTAGTTGTAGTCGTTGCAATTCTGAAGCAGTTTTACAACCAAAATGTAAAGCACAGTTTTGCAAATTCAATATTCAATCAAGAACTTGATTTTTATTTTCAGTCAATAATTAAACCTTAAAAAAACTTACTGGACGGTTTTGTGAGTCTCTTTGATAGCTCCACCATTCTCCACAGGAACAGCGACGGTGTCAACTTGTACAGTTTGAAAAGAATTACGATATAGATGCTCTCGATAGAATTTCAAAGCCTCATAGACGAAAGCAAGTAGGAATATAACGACCATGGAAATTATGAGTCCCCCAGTTTCAGATATCTTCCAAAATTCGAATAGGATGGTCTCGTTTTCCCCTCCATGGAAGTACATCTGAGAATACATAATAGTAAAA
>JAQFZZ010000965.1:0-13318 GCA_034696405.1 Isotoma caerulea
GAGATTTCAAAAATGTGATTTTTTTCGAAACCCTTCACTTGTCGTTACCTTATCTAGGCAACCATGTTCAATTATCTTGGTATAGTCCCACAAATACAAAATTGTCCATATGCTACATGTCTAAGAAAAGTATCCATAGAATCAGATGCCATAGGATTCATTCATCAGATTTTTTTTAAATTGAGATTGATATCGATAAGTCAATCAGGTTAGGTTACTTGTTAAAAATTTTAAGTAAATATTGCATTACTGAATAACTGACTTTTTGTAAGTTTTTGTCCACTCTTTAAGCATAAAATTGAAAGTATCATAAATACGAAACCACAGCACAGCTATGTAAAGAAAAATGAAAAAGGACGAGAAGTCAAAGAAAGAAGTTAATTTTATACCTAAATATGCTACGAAGGAAGAAAAAGACCAAGATTATCATAAATCAACATTGTCTATTCGTTTAATGGACAATAAAAATAGCAGCAATAATGCGTCAACTCATTTAGACTCCACAAAATCCAAAATGGGAATAGAGCCTTATCAAACTGAACCATCTACTGTTAAACCTGCTGTTTTACCTAGATCAAAGCATGAGGCTCCAGTAGAGAATGTTGCCAATAAAGATCTTCGACTCTCAGCAAAATCCATATTTCAAAGCATGATTAAAGAACTGGCGATTCAAGATGTAGAGATTCATCAGCGGTTTAAAGAGTGCTCGATCAATCCTTTTCAAAGACTAACACAATCTAAAACTCCTGCAGATTCACAATTCCAAACTAATGTAGGTACTATTGAAGGGCCAATGAATCTTCACCCTAGAGAAAAAAACAAGGCGCATTTTAAGGCGAAGCTACAACGTGAACTATTGTCGGGCATACAAACTTCTAAGACTGCAACTGACAAGCAAAACTTGTACGGTTTACCTTTTATGCATTCTCGTAATAACAGCATAACCATCAATATGAGTAACACCCAGTATCCACATCAGTGGGGTCAAATGAAATTGATTAAGGATCACCATCCACCATGGAAGCAGATTGATCCTTATGAACGTGAAGAAGATAAACTTACACTAAAAGAAAGATGCATAATTGGAACGGCTCTGTTCAAATCAAATACATGGAGATGGACTAAGCCGAAAACGGTATTCAAACCCCAATCATTGACTAAAGATTACTATCCTCCTTGGAAGCAAGGTCACAACCAGTCTGATGATGATGATGTATCTGATCAAGAAACTATGAAACCACATGATGTTGCCAGAAACTACGGACCAAGGTCAAGGGCCCTATTTACATCAAGTAAACCGATGTCATTACTTAAGGAATATCATCCCCCATGGAAAAGAGTCACTATGTCTGACTCGGATCCGGATGAAGAAGTTCCTGGATGTATGGATCCGCTAAAATTCAACAAACTAACGAAATCCCGGATTTCGTATTCAAGAACAATTCAACAAACGAACGGTAATCAAGGGCAAGGGACCATATACCAAATCCGACCATATAATGATGCAAAATCTAGTAAGTAAGTACAGTTGTTACTACACTAAAAGATGGAAATTAAAGTATTATAGTAATATTACAAAGTAATTTTAGGATTTCCAAATTTCCTAAATTACTAGACAAATGTTATTCTTTTTATCACCTTTCTAATTTCAATGGACATCTCCCTAATTAATAAAAAAAACTATTTTTACCTAATGCAGAAAACTCTTCAAAGTCTTATAAACGTACACAACCGCAGTTACCGTCTGTAATGTCACAACCGCAACCGTTACTAAATGAAAAAAACTATGGATCTTCTTCAAATGTTGCAGAAGTTGGTCCTTCTGTTAACCTTCCACCCATGATTCTTCCGTACCCTGAAGAATATTCTAATTTAAAAAAAGGTTTTAAGCCAATCAAACCTGAAAATGTAATTAGAGACTACCCGCGACCATGGGCTGATCCATCGCTTACTGCAGGGACAGGACTAAAGCGCATAGATTTCGAGGAGAAGGACGCTCGAGCTTGCCGAGTTCTTAAAGCTTTATGGAATAAGGATGAAGAGAAATCAAATTCTGAAGAAACTATCTCCAAAATAAATAAGGCTCTTTACGTTGATAATGAAGAAAAAGACTTTGAAACCCCACCTCCCTCAGAATTAAGTCCTGAGCTAAAAATAATTAATCGTCTTATTAAGGAAGTATATGGGGATAATACTGAAGAGGACAAAGCAAAATCTGAAATCATGTCAAGTGAACCGCAGCTGCAACCAAAGGATAAAAACGACAGTCCATCTAAACTTAAAAATGTTACAAACATAGGTACTACTGCAGCCAATACAAGAAACGTACAAGAAATATACACCGTTCAAGTGGCCCCTGGAAGCGTTAGCTGCAGTAGTTGTGAAGCTTCCGAAATCCTAGACCAATCTAATGATTCTGATTCTAGTTATAATTCGGAATCAGGAATATCAGGATCTACTTCTGAAACTTCCGTCGTAACCCATACGGAATCTGGTAATGTAGAAGTTTCAGCTCAACCCCTAACACCTATAGAAGAGCAAGCCACACGTCTTTCAGAACAAAGACAAAACTCGCCATCACTTCTGCGAAAAACATCACAATTGACTCCTTCAACCGCTTGTGAAATCCCGTATGTTTTAAAGCCTGATTTCCACTATCTCTACGACAGTCCACCTACCTCTGTTACGAATAAACCTTCAAGTTATTCAAAGAGGAGACAAAAGGCACCATCGCTGCCTACAACATCAGAATTTGTCCCTTCAACCGCTCATGAACCTCCAGACATTTTAAAGCCTGATTTTCAGTATCTCTTCGACAGTCGACGAACCTCTGAAATTAAGAAACCTATAAGTCCTTCAAAAAGGAAAAAACCGATACAACCACTACCTGTTGTAACATCAGAATCAGTCCCTGCAATTAATCACGAAGTCCCGAACATTTCCAAGCCTGATTTCCATTACCTCTATAAAAGTAAATGTAAAAAAAGTGAACCAAACGGTAATGATGATTTAATCCGCCAGCATTACAATAATAATTTCGTCAAGTCAGTCCTACTGAAAACTAGAAAATTAGCTCGTCCCTTGAGAAACTATGGCTCGCCAGGTTCTAAATGGAAAGCAGTAAAATTTTACGACTCAGGATCCAAAGAATCTCAAAAACTGCTTCAAAGTAGAAAATCTCATCATTCCAAAAAGAAGAAGAAAGTCAAGAATTGCAAACAGGCAAAGTGTAATCCGAATGATCGGGTTGTTTTTGACCCTCCCACAAACGACTCCGCCCTTTTTAAAAGAAAACTGAACATCCCATTTCTAACGAAAAGGCCTATGTCAAATGCCAGGTCCACATCGTTGACTTCAGAAGGAAAAAATACTAAAAACAAAAAGTCGTCCAAGTTGTATAGTAAAACTGGCTTCATGGATCAACTCGTTTCTAATTTAAACATTTCTTTCAAAAAAGGAAATGTCCCTTTTAAATCTAAAAGTAAGCAGAGGATCGAAAAGTGTAAAAAATATTTGGCTTATTCTAAAAGAATTGATAATCCTAATAAATCCACGACAGCAAAACAGTTAGCACCTAAATGCGCTAGTCGGACTTCATTGATGGTCTTACACCCCGATAGTAATGGTATACTATCTGCAGAGACAGAAATAGAACCATTGATTATCAAAGAAGTCGAAGAAGTTCTGCCGACAAAACTTAAGAAGAGTCAGAAACTGAAAGGAAAATCTAAGAAACAGAAGAACCGATGCGAGGTGGAAGTGGAAACTCTAGCACCGACGCTTGAAGATCATGAAAGTCATGATAGTCATGAACATGAGGAAAATCCATCTCATATACCCACTTCTATTATTTTTGACATGGTTCTTAACTCTCCCTATGAGGAAATTCTGCAGAAGTATAATAATAATTATAATTATGAAACTGAAGACACGTCTAAATCCTTTTTAGCTACAAAAGAGAAAGAACCTTATCCGCAAAAAAGCCGAATGACTTCAGCCCCTCCGGATATTCATCTTGACTTCTCACCGTCACTTGAAAACGTTCGTATCCCTACAGCAATTAAATGTGATGCCTTACGTGGGGGTTGTAAATCTTTTACTGTACAAAAACTTTAAAATTCTAAGTAATCCTGCCAAAATGCAACTTAATTTTATAAACTGCTTTCCAAATTTATAAAAGTAACTATCTTTCCCTATCTTTTACTAACCCTTGTAATGTATTAGTATTGTTAAATTTATCCCGTGATCAATTACATGTGAATGCTTTGTGCGTAATCTAATCATTCCTTACTAAGCGTCACTTAATCAATGGTGTTATCATTAGAAATTTTATAGACTACACTATACTAGTAGCATGAAGATAAGAAGAAACTATTGCATAGCTTCGAACATGGGATGTGGCGTATTGAGGTGCTAGGTACCACACTTGCATCAGTTATGGCTATTTACCTAAAAATGAAAACTTAATGATTTCCATAATTTGGAAAAGATCACTTCGCATGGAAGGTATATATAGACTGGTGATTTGATTTGCATTTGAATCTTAATAGCTCTACACGTTTAATCTCATGCTATGCTATAATGGACCCCATTGACTTGCTTCTAACTTGATTCATATTAATTTCCAAGAGTTAGGCCTTCGAAAAGGTAGTCAAGATATGGCATAATATTTTATTTCATACTACACTATATTAACTATTACTATCTTAAAATACCTTAGAAAAGTTAGTTTGTGCTTCAGCTAGCAACTGGAAAAAGGTCGTCGTCTCTTGGATTTACGATTGTGGAATTAGTAACAAAAAGGAACTACAATAAGCTCACGTAGTCTCTTGTGAGTAGAATCTACTTTCTAGATACGGGTAATTTCTTTTCTCTACCCGTTTCTATCTTTGTTATAAACGTTTTAAATTTTGAAAAGTTCTGTGAAGTAAATTATATTTTTATTTGTAGTGAAACTATTAAAAATCAGAAAGTAACAAGATGCTACAGAACCTGCCTTACCCTCAATTGTCCCATCATCAGAGCCTTGGGAACCTTTCTGATGGAAACATTTCGGATACCATTTCAGAATCGTCAGATAATGCGACTCTACTTTCCCTATCGAGAGAAGATCTTGCAGCCCTTGGGGCTGGACCAATTAGGGAGGATGTTCGTGTTAACCGAAAGAAATTGGAATCACTTATTTTACGAGGTAAACATTGCTTTCCTGACATTTTATTCATGTAAATGCAAACTGCATCTTAGGTTCATACCAGAGCTAGAGCAATGCAAAAATCTCAAGCCCTTTTCCGTCAATTTCAAACGAAATTCATAGTTTAGTTCTTCTAAAAATTGGCGAAAATTTACATTTACCCTCGAGCTTATGTTCTAAACTTTCTTCAATTTCGAAAAAAACATAATTTTCAAAAATCTATTTCAATTTCATGCGATTTGAATTTGTTTGAAAAATGAACGATACGTTTAAAATGGGTTTGAAACTTTTGCATTGCTTTTAGTAAAGTATAGACCCAATGCACACTTATAAGGTTCGATGTCCTTTTTAAAGAACAACACAAAAAGTTTGTTGAAGTTATTTTTATTTTACTTTAAAAAGTAGGACACTTTCCAATCTTCATAATAAAGTCTCGTCTCAATTCGTATGCATATAAAACGCTATTGTAGATTAGTTAAAGAACACTTTTAAATTCTAATACCCATGCACATTCAAGGTGATTGTTCGTTTTAGTTCTTAATTCTCAATTACTGAATTTGCAAAAATTGACTTTGCGTAGTATGCATATTTATCGCTAATAACCTTGCTGCCCTTTTGTAACCTCACTTCCATGCATTAATTAAGTTAAATATTGACAACAAATCAAAGCATTCTTTTAAAGTCATTGCTTTATGCTAATGAATTTTTCTAACGAACGGGATTCTATGTTAGGCTACGTTGGGTCTAACATTTTTTATTTAAGCAATGCATAGGTAATTAGTGTTTATATTTTCGTGATTTTAGAGAAGTTCATTGTCCCGATGTATTTAATACCTAGATTATATTACATCTTAAACAGATTTGTACCTGACAAGACAAGTTTTTGAAGATTTTAAATGGCTAATCAGATTATAACGTAAACTTAAACTATTTAACTATGTCCAGACAAATTAGCTTTAGAATATTTGGAATCATTTAGTCTAGCCCAGCCAGATTAAAATATCCAGGCATATGACCAGACAGTTAAGCATCCTTTTTGCAACATAGGACTATAGACAGTGTCATAGTTTGCTAACAATACATTAGGCATTAGCTATGTATCAAAAATCAAAGGAACCAAGCCAAGCAGCACGTAACTAAATCGCTAAATCCTAAATACATTTAGCATCACATCTCATGTTATCTCTTCTCTATTAACATGCATTCTGGACGGTATTGGCAATTCAAGTAGTATGAGTCTACTTTCAAAATTAATGACTTTTAATAATGAGTTTTCGGTTAAGAAACAAACGGTTGTCGAAGTATGTGTAATTGAAATTTGAAATGCTCCAATGAAATTGTTAATTGAGGTAATGGATGTTTGAAGAACTTGATTAGATAGTGATAATAATTTTGGATAATGCATCAAAGCATTGGATTTAGTGATGAAAATGATAACTGAAATATTTTCTTCCGCAACTTTGCAACGGTTAGACTTTCAAGATTAGTATATCATAGAATTAATATAGGCCATAAAATATGATTGAGAACATTGAATTATTGAATATCATCTAAGTCAATGATAAAGATTTAATTTTTCAAACTACTTGGGATGGGGGAGAATTATGGTGTGGGGGGATTTATGAAAGGGTATATGGGTGAAGGGTTATTCAAACATTTTTTCTAAGCAAGGGTGGGGTTTGGTGTGTGGTGGGATTCTAAAAAATCGAGTTTTTCAGAAACCATTATCGTGTTTACCCGTTTGTTGTATCATTTGAACTTTTTGAACGGTCTCTGGACATATTGGGCATAAATCATCTCCAATCTTTCAATTCTTTGATAATGCTCCATTAATGTAATTAGTTAAAAAATTTTAAAGGTATGTTTACTGTGGCATATCTTATGCGAAACCTATGTAGGACTTTTTTAATGCATCAAAGTGTATTATATTTACTTCTAATTCTAGTCCTGGTGTACCCCAGTCCTGTTAGTCCAGATCTTCTAGTCTTATCTTATCGTCTCGTCGTAAAATACTACGGAACGGATATGTCAATGTTAGATCGTGTGAATAAATGATATTTCTGAATGAAGGTAGAAATAACTCAAGCATTTAGGAAACTGCACATAGCAGAAACAAATCTTTGACCAAGTGCTAACCATGGCTTATCTTCATTCATGTATGAAGCTACGGAACGCACCAGTGTATTTTTCAGATGGTCATTCTCAGGACAAGGGGTTAACAGAAAGTTTAGAAGGATAAAAATATGTGAATGAACTTGAATCTAGGTCAATGTTCTTTCTCATCAGATTTGGCATGACCCAGAAAAATATTCTCGGTTCAATTTTCAGTCAAATGGCTAAAAATTACATCAGTTCTGCTGGAATTTTTGTCTGGTCAACTTGTACGGAAGCAGGCTCAACACGTTTTTTGTCATTTTTCTTTAAAATAAATATTTATTCGTTTTCTTAGAATTTCCTAATGTTTTTGAAAAGATAACGAAGCCTATTCTTAGGTTAGATTATAGTAATTAAGTCAGTACGACAATTAAGTAGTTTAGCTTTTAGCAGAGAAGCCAGGTCAATAGTATGGCCACTGTATGGTCCGTGGGGTCTAATTCTCATATTAAGAAATTTACAGATTCAGAGTTGTCTGAATATGGCAAGGGGTGTTTCAGAGAGTTTCAGAGTAAACCCTTTGATAATCAGTTGGAGCAGACTAAAACCGGATCTAATTTCGGTACAAGTCGTTCTTGTGAAAATGGCATTGATTTTAATTGATTTTAAACATTCAAAGCATTTTGACTAATGAATGTCTTTGTTACTTTGATTTTAGAACGAGATAATCTGACGGACAAACATTATATGGACGCGGTGAGTTATTTTATTGATTTTTCTTGATTGATTATAATGCATGAATTGAAACTAGGTTTATGTTTTGCATACGAAACAGTAAAGTGACTTACTTTTTGTGTGAGATTAGTAATTAATTAACCTTAATATAAATTCTTAATAAGGCAAGCTTAAAATTCTTGGAATTTAAGATCAAGTTCTATCATTCATACCCATTTTTAGTCATACGAGTCATACCCAGTTAGACGAGTATTTCAATATTTTACAGCGAGTATTAATGATTTTAAATTCAGTAAATTCTAATCTAAAAGCTCAGTAATGTTTTAGAAATGTAGTTCGAAAGCTTCTATACTAATTATAGTAGTTTAATATGGATTAAAAGTAACCATATCTGTTAGTGTCTCTACACTAGGAATAATATTGGGTTCAGAGTTTTCGTTTTCTTTTTTCCTTTTCCTTTGTCAGGTAAGATATGGGTAAGCTGTAGGCATATTACACATATGCTTTATGCATCGAATTGGTCATTGCTTGCTAGTATTTGTGGCTTAAAAATAGTATTTCTAAAGTATTTCCGTTTTTTGAGATATTGATAAGGGTATAAGATATTTCGTCAGATTCTATGATTGAAACGTGCTTAATTTTTTAGTACAATCTTAATCGTAGCAGAACTCGAATTTGTATGAAAAAAGAGAATATTTTCTAATCTTACAACATTATTTATGAGCGAATATTATCATGTATAAATTGTTTTAAAATAAGAACGTAATGTTTTGTAATTTCAGTTAATGGAAAAAACCAATTCGTATATCCAATGGCCATCTCGCATGAAAATTGGAGCCAAGACAAAGAAAGGTAAGTTCATAGATTCACGAAACTTGAAGGGGTTCAAGGTGTACACAATAGCTTTAAATATCTTATACTTTCGCTTTCTGCAGACTTATTCATAAGGGTTTATGGTCACAGCCAAAATGACGTAAACGAAGCTAAAAATCAAATTCTTGCAGATTTAGGACCTCATAGGGTAACATTTCAAAAAATTTATGCTTCGAAAAATAAAATCTGGTGAACTCGAATAAATTGCTATTGAGTAAATTGCAATTTAAATTACAGGACTTGCGGATAACTCTGAAAATGGAAATCAGTTATACTGACCACTCTCATTTGATCGGTTGCCGTGGACAGACGATTAGACGTGTTATGGAGGATACTGGCTGTCATATACATTTTCCAGATTCAAACAGGATGTCTAAGGAGCATAAGAGTAACCAAGTGACGATTGCTGGTAGTTCAGTTGCTGCTGTGGAACAAGCTAGAACTCGAGTTCGGGTAAGATTTTAAATATCTTGTGATGGTGATTATATGATGTATTGCATTTGTAATTTCAACAATTTTAAATCTTAATTTCTTGCACAGGAATTGAGTCCATTGATCTTCCAGTTCAATTTGCCGATGATACATTCGCCATATGGAATGCATATGAATCCAGATGCTCATCATGTCTTTATTGAGAATATTCAATCTAATTACAACGTACAAGTGACCATTCACCCCCCTAACAAGTTACAACAGACCACTGTTTCCGTGAAAGGTTGTGAAGTTGATGCTGCTGCAATTAAGGAGGCTGTTTCCAAGATAGTTGGATATTTTTCTTCTGCCAATGTGAGTTATTAAGGAACAGTATTGATTCCAAATATTTTTCAATTTTCGTATCTATGATCTAGCCTTTTAACTTTTAGCACATTTATTTTCACCTTAGCAAACAATAAACGTAGAATCGACTATGGAGATCTCAGCAGTTCAACACAGCTTCGTTCGGGCAGTAAATGACAGTAATGTTCATTCTATAATGATGAACACAGGAGCAAAAGTAATTTTTCCAGACTTAAGTGACGGAAATATCCAGCAAATTAAGCGGTCTCGTGTCTACATAAATGGAGAAATTAACTGCGTTTATAATGCAAGGCAACAACTAATTGTTAGTCATTTCGTTCTTTATTAAAATATATGTATCAATTCTTCTGTAAATGTTACGGTGTTTAACATTTTTTATTTTGAATTCTTCTTTTCAGGGTTGTCTTCCACTCCGAATGATATTTGACCTTGCAGATGACTTCCAATTAGACTGGGAATCGGTTCGTCTCATCGGAGCAGACTTAAACGTTAATGTAAAGCTTATCAACCGTAATCGCAATACAAATGATCGTGGTGGTCCATTGTCATCTCTTCCTCCACCGATACCTGGCCGTAGTCGTACAATTCAGTTAATTGCGGCTGAGAGAAACACGGCGAACATTTTTGAAGCGCGTCGCAGAATTCTTGGTGGATTAGAACCATCTTTCACAGCTGTTGTTCCTCAGTCATATCATTTACGGCCAGCGTACAATGGTGAGCTCCTTTTGACCGAAAATTAATCCTCATTTAACATATAATTTATGATATGATTTAAAATCACGAAGGACATATAGATAAAATAAATATAATTTGTACTTTTTTTGGATGTTTAGGAAATTCTTTCCAGTTCGCCAACAGATTAAATTCTTCTGTAGGACCATTACCACCCTTAATGCTTCCAACGAGTCCAAATATGCTTTCACCTGTGCTTTCTCCGTCTTTTTGGCCTCCGACTCCTTTCGCAAGTCCATTTTGTTCACCTTCGATCGCCACTTGTATTTTGGACAACTCTGCTCAAAACGGACACAACATGGGTCCTCCACCAGGACTTGGAAAGATGAACATGAATCTCACTCTGCAGCATGGTATTAGTTATGGATATAATCACAGTGGGATTCCATCGCCGGTGAATCCACCTCCAGAGATAAGCATTAACAATGTTAACATGAAACAGCATATGCATCTTCCTCTGATGGACAGCTATAACAACCAACAGCATGGAAACAATTCGACGCTAAATACTCCAATGAGCCTTGGAGGGGAATCAACTCTATCAGAGCTGAGCCCCATGACAATGCACCCTGGTGTAGGAATGGTAAATGCGCTTATCAACGACTTCAGTGGAATGGACTTAAAACGGAAAGCACCGGGATGTGAGAGATCCAATACTGCCCCTAATTTGCTGGCTAATATTAATTTGCCAATTTCCTCTAATGAGATGCCTTCAAGCCGAAATCAATCTCCAAGTCCAAATTCGAAGAACTCATCAGTTGCTTCGGATCAATCGAGTGAATCTGGAGTTGGCTCCGGCTCCGGTTCCGGCTCTGGTACCAATGGAAGTAGTGGACATGGAGAAGTATTTACGGATAAAATTAACAATCCTATGAACGAGAAGAAATATATGGCAGTAAAAGGTATGGGTTATTACTTTCTTCTTCAGACTTCCCTCAAGATGTTCAAGAATTGCACTAACATGAAGATTTTTCGTCGTGCTTTCAGCTATGTATCATTCAAAGATCGGACCGAACCCAAGAGTTCCAACGTCAGAATGGGCTGGATGTGGATTTAGTAAGACACATTTGAGCTTATTTCCTCAAGAAAAAGCATCAAATGAAGGAAATGAGGGCAGTGGAAATGATGGACCCACCACTTGGACTAAATCAACGAACTCAGATTCTGTTGCTGGGACCAACACTTCTGACCAATCTAATGACCGTAGCTCGACATTAAAAAATGGTAACCTACAGTCATCAAAGGACGGATCGACAATGCACAAGACTCACACTCCTCTGGGGCCACAACAATCAAATCTTCTTGACTTTGCTGCCACCAGACCCAATCCTGACAAACCCCCGACTGACTTGGCTTCACTGTTCATTCAAAACGGACTTGAGAAATACATAGGTTAGCAATATTTGTCAGTTCAATTTCTCCTCATTGTAACCCTTGTAATCTGACCGTTTTGTTTTTCAATTACAGATTCCTTCCTTTCGGAAGAAATAGATCTGGATGTATTCTCAACACTGACGGAAGGTGACCTGAGGTCTCTGGGAGTTTCATCCTATCCTGCTAGGAAAAGGATGCTCGTTCTCATTGCTCAGCTTGCATGTCCTCATCCAGACCAAGACTGGCATTGATGATGAGTACCTCTTAAATAATAATTTATTTGATTTCTAATTCGGCTTCCTTTTCAAAATTTTGTGTTTTTTGCTCCTCGTGATGGAACGAAATGTTCCTTTAGTTATTTTTCTTCACTTAACAACGTAGTCAGTATTCAAATCTACGGTCAAATCGTGATTTTCGTTGTCAGTATTCAAATCTACGGTTGAATCGTGATTTTCGCTATGTGATATTGAAGGTTGTTATCCACCAGACCAGTATCAAATCGAGTATTTTTTGTCAATATGCTATATTCGCATCTAAAACGTTGCAGCTTTATTTATACCCTGTTGTATGTACGAAATAATTAATTATTAGTAATCGATTGTGTTAGTGTAAGATTGTATGATTTGTATAAGAAAATAGTCATTAGTGTGAAACAATAGTCATTTTTTCACGAGCGAAGTGGCTGACGGAATATAATAATGATAACGATAGTCATAATAATAAGCGCTTTTATGTAGTTGCTTCTAATATAGATTTTGTCTTCTGTGAAACTTTGATGTTGTTATTTGCTAATCATTTTGGTAGACGATAAAGGTAATTAAATAATTTAAAAATAGCATAGAGTTACAATTAGTGTCGCAGTAAATAACGGTAAAATATAGCTGATGTTCTTAACAATGCGTATGTCATGTCTTATCTCTAAAATACAAAGAGACCAAAATTATTTTCGATTTTGTAGGTAATCTTAGGTACTGTGTTTCTTTGACATATTTCAACTATTCTATTCTATAATTCAAATCAACTCAGCTTTCTATTAATAATTAAAGGCACAGCACCTTTATTCCAAAGTAAGGAAAATCTTACCAATTTTAACAACTCATCATCAGCTTTCACTAACAGTAATAAGTAATAGTGGTCAGTCCCGTCACCCGTGAAAATTATGTCGATAAAATATATTACACTCCTTCGGGTAGCGATAGCTTATGGATATGAATAGTAATAAAGCAGTTAGTAAATTATTATGATAATGCATGAATATATTTGTCGTAGTTAAGATGATAATGATAATACTTAATACTACAATGAATACTTTGGCTTCGTTGAAGATAATAAAACTAATTGTAAGCCGCTTAATGATATTGAAATTCTAATTTTGTCGCTGTTTCATTTTTCATTCACACAGTTTTTACAGTTATTTTGAGTGATAAGTTCATCTAAAGATTCAATGTGCTACACATGCAAATTTGTCAGTTTTTATAATAAGCAAGCACTATCACCATGTAGTAGCGGTGTGGGTTAAGG
>JAQFZZ010000966.1:0-13314 GCA_034696405.1 Isotoma caerulea
AGTTATGGCCATGGGTCACTTTTTGGGGAGGGGGGTAACTGCATACTTAGGCTTCGCCATTAGCAACATTAATTTTTAAAAATTTATTTCCTTTTTTTTGCTTCACCTAAGAAAAATCAATCACATCAAAATGGTTTCTAATTTTGAATGATTGGTTTAAGATTTTAAGATAAATTTTTAGTGAAACACATAAACTTACAATACGAAAAAATTAATAAATTGCATTCTTTAATCCTTCACATTATATTTTTTAAAATACTTGTTCTTCGAAATGAAATGAAATTTCGCTAGTTTTTATTTCTGGAAAAAGGATACCTTTAGCCGGTAAACAAACCTGATAATATTGAAATACTTAGGTATTTAGTAAGTAACCTGACAAAAATTGATAGACTTTAAATGGAAGAGGATAGTCCATCCATTGGTATATTTAGCTGATGGAATAATATAATGTTTTGGACTAACAGATTAGCTAGATTGAATTGTTTAATATATTTGATACTGAAGAGCGACTCTTCGCAAACGCTGTCACTTTTTTAAAAACTGAAGAAAATAATTAACCAAACACGTAAGATTGGGATGTACAGAATATTTTATTGTATTAATATATTTTTATCTACAACACGGAAATAGATGAAGAATAGATCTAAACCCTTTACGAAAATCTGGATTCATAAACCAATATGTAATAGGATTAATAATAAAACTAACCATAAGCAGCCCGGAAAATACTGCATAAACTAAATAATTATAATCACAATGTTTCCTCTCTTTATAATGTAACCTTTCAAAAGTATAAAATACTGTAATAGGAAGCCAACATATAGTAAACCCAACTATAACCACTAAAATCATTATCGTAGATATTAAAAATTGTTTCCTCTTTGCAGTAATTTGTTCAAGTCGTAAATTTCCGTTAAGAATTGTACTGGAACTTTTGTTCAAGGAATAAATAGCCATTAATGAAAAAAACAATCCAAACACAAGAGGTATTAAAACCATTGCAATTAAAGAAAAATAAGGTTTGTCATAAGAGGCTTTAACAGGATTGGAAATTATTGAGCAAATTCTTGAGAAAAAGGAAGAATCTGTGTGTGGAACATCAACGTATTTTATAAACAAAAATGAAATTAAAATTGAAAATGTCCAAATTATTCCGAGTCCAAGAAAAACTGTCCAATTTTGTGGGGAATTATTTTGATGATGATTTTGTAATGGAAAAGCAATAGCTTATAGCTTGATATCTTTTAAACGCAATTAAAACCATTGTGTAAGTGGAGACGAATCCGGAAATATGTGTTGCATAAGATAGTATAGTCCGACAATTCCCATTGCATTCTGATCCATAAATTGAAGCTTGGAGGATGCAAGTGAACAAAAATAGTTCATCACTTAGGGAAATGTTGGCATATAAGATTTTGGCACCTGTGACACGTCCAAATTTTTTTGAGAGAAATATTCGGATTACAATTGCATTTGTAATGATGGAGAATATCACAAGGATTGCAATAATTCCTTGACTGATTCGGAGAGAAATGTCCTCTAGAGAAGAAAATTCTTGGCGTGCCAAAGTATTGTAAGTATTGTTGATGATTGTAGTGGAATTTATCACTTCACTGTGTACAAAGCTATAAATAGAAATTGCGAAATTTTAGTTTGATTAAACTGCTGAAAGAAGTAAGAAATTTAAAAACACGTTATAATATGCAAAATTTAGAAAATAGTTACTGTATCTAAAATCTAAAGAACTCACAAGTTTGATGAATTGACCATTTTAATTGTAAATATTTAAAAATTTCTCTTATAAAATTTCAAAATTTAAACTCAAATTTCGAAATGAAGATAAATTTATGTCACACTTGTCTAACTGCTTACGATTCCCAATAATTCATGTCACTTAATTTTTTCAAATGCAGTTGAATCGAGCGTTAACGAATGACAATAACTAACCCACCTATACGAAAATAAATAAATAATGCTAATCCCTAATCCTTATCAGGCCTTTTAACGTAAATATTTGTTACTCGGATTTAATTTCAGATACTGTTTCCTGTAAAGCCACTGATTAGTACATATATATTTCTGGATTGTTCGTCATGTTCGTCATAATAAAACGTTATTCATATTTAATAAACCTTACAACTTCAGCACTTAAATAAGTATCGTTAGATAAACCTTGAATCATTTAAAATTTTAAAACTTTATAAACCTTAATCTTTTGAAATTTAAACATTTTAAAACTTTTAACTTTAGAAATTTAAACATTTTAAAACTTTCTGCGTTTTTTAATTTTAATTTTCCTGCAATTAGAAACATCTTTAAAAAATTTTTAAATAATAATTTTACTACTTAAACTCTGCGATTGCCTGTTTTAAAAACCAGTGGGAGTGCCGTAAGTCCCCTACCTTTGGTTGTCCGATTAATCCCATTTTCTAATCATATGTGCGGAAGAAGATTTTGAAGTCGATAGCTTAAATCGTTCAAAAGTTATCGACTTATACAACTAACGGACGGACACCACTAATGTTCACATAAAGAATCTGACGATATATACTCAACTATCAATGAAAATGCGGATGATTATGGTTAAAAATGCATTACTCACTTCGTTTGCTGGTTTCATTAAATGTACCAACACCAAAATACATTAAAAAGTATACATTTGTGTAGTTGCAATAAATATTGTTATAAACCATCAAACATTTACATGTGCATTTGCCACCATTAAATATGGCTTAATAATATATGTAATTAACTTTGTATTTTTTTTGCATTAGTTATTTTTATGTAATATTTTCTTCTACGGAAACTTTGAATGAGGAACGATACGATGAGACCTTTTCCATAGCACCTGAAAAATATATTGGAAATTTTATTTGGAATTTACAAGTTTCAAGTTAACATTTTCAGACATAAATAACACCGAATTTAAAAGCGTATATTGCTAAAGCGCTTGAAGTCACTGGAAGATTTAACTGTGTCACCGAATTTATATCTCAAGCACGGGTATTTTAAAAATAATTCTTTCAAACATTTTATAAAAATTATTTTATTTCAAATTTCTCAAATCGCATCGAAAGGAATGGGCAGCGGAGTTAGACAGCGTTCGAGAAGTAAAGGGTCCCCTCCATGGTCTCCCATTTGCAGTAAAAGATGACCACGACTTTAAAGGAATGGACTCCACTCTTGGCTACGCTAAAAGATTATACAATCCAGCAAATGAAAGCGCAGTATTAGTCCATTCGCTTCAAGACCTTGGAGCAATTCCATTTGTCAAAACAAATATACCCCAGTCACTTTTCTCTTGGGCGAGTGACAACCCAATATTTGGGAAGACTTTAAATCCAAAAAATCCTCAGTTATCACCCGGGGGTTCAAGTTCCGGTTCGGGATGTCTTGTAGGAGCGAATGCAGCCATTTTTGCCACAGGATCAGATATAGGAGGTTCTACAAGAATTCGAGCTCATTTTAATGGCTTGGCTAATCTTAAGTGTACAGTTGGACGGATCAGTGGGAAAGGTGTTGTTCCCAGTTTGCCTAAACTTATTGGATGTGATGTAAGTTTATGATATGATATGACAAGAATTTAATAGAAAAAATTTATTTCAAGCATGTTAAGTCTTTATAAATCTAATTTGACGAAAGGTACCTGGTATTCTCGCAAAGAGTGCAAAAACTTCAGAGATAATTTATCACGAATTGCTCAGCAATTTTCGTCAAAATAATTATGATGCTTTAGCCGCTCCTGTTTCCTTGGAATGAAAATGTGAGTTTTTATTAAATTAAACTTATTTATAAATGTTCAGGTCAGGTAAACAAAATTAAATTAAACGGTAATTTCATTCGAGTTAAACCTACATACATGTGGTGATGTGGTGCCACAATTGTAAAAGTTGCAATTTTACCAAGATGATATACACTTTAGCAAGTAACCCCATCGTAATTCAATGTTTTTAAACAATAGATAAGCTGTGAATAATTATTTCATTGGGATTTTTATCAGAATTCCACGTTTGCTTATTTTTGATGTCAAGAAAATTTATTGATGGACAAATATTTATGTTTCTTATCAAATAGGTAAGTCCTATATTAGGATCAGACCATGGAGGTGTAAATTCCGTGGATCAGACACAGATTGAGTAAACTAACGATTGAATGCATCAATACGGATTGTATTGAATAGAAAAACCTTTTCTAAATTTCATAAAATTCTTCAAAAGTTGCAAAAAATTATTTTCGATTTTTTTCACTTTATGAATTTCTACGTTAATGTTTGTATCAAGAAGCAATATTCTTAATGCGTTGCTAAATTGTTTATTTAAATAATTACTTACGTACAACTTAACTTCGAGTGCCAATCTTAATATCAAAATAATGTGTAGCTAGTTATTGTAATTAATGATAAACACTTGCCGTTTAAAGACTTAATTGTCTTGAGATAGGTTTAAATAAACTGAAAGTGTGATATCTATACTATACCGTAGGTTTGAAAAAAATTCCAAGTAAGAAACTCAAACTTATAGTTCGATTAATATTTAAAACTATCAATTTGTACATAGATTTTCTCCTCGGAAGAACCTCTAAGAATCGGTTACTTTACAACATTATCTTTCTTCCCTTGGAATCTCTAGGCCACACCCTTGTACCCTTCCAAATGCCCAATGACTACGAGTACATCACACTGATTAACACTTTAGTGAGTGCAGATGGGGGCGAAGGGCTATGAGAAATGTTTAATAACGAAAACAAAAAAGTCGCAGATGCAGTGAAAGCTCTTGTAGAAATGGTGAACAGTGCAGAATGGAAACGACGTTTCGCTGCCCTCTCACCTTGGGGTCAGAGTTCAAGCAGACTTCATTTCTTGGATAAAACTGCATTGGATGCTAGAAAATCTGAAGAACTGTGGGATAAAATGTATCAAAGGAAATTACTCATTGATGACATGCTGGGGAGAATGGACCATGCACAAATTGATTTGATTTTGAGCCCTTCATTTCCATTTCCAGCGATAAAAGTTGATGACGCTCCTTCACTGTTTTTAAGGACATTTTCTAAGCAAGTTTGGCTTAAATGTTTTCGCTGATAAGTTCTTAAATCTTAATTTGCTTCATCTCATTTAATCTACATATTTTTTTATAAGTTATATAGTAATAGAAAAGTTGGGACAGTTAGTAAGTTAGTAACAAAATTGTTTAATATTGAACGAAGTAGCTCAATTAGAAATTGTAGATAAACACTTACTAAAATGTATGAATTTCGGCAGGGGCGGTTGTCTATACATTTATATGGAATCTCGTCGACTTTCCAGCAGAAGTTGTAAAGTTTGGAATAGAAACTGGTCTACATATTGATTCCTATGATGATGAGGGTGACAGCATGCTTCGTCTAGCTAAAGAGGTTCGTTTCTAATCTATATATTAATTGATGGCTAAACTTTATTTCTTTAGATGAGTTTATGCAAAAAAGAATATTGAAATTCAATTTCAGAGTGCTAGATAATCAATTGGCATGCCTTTAACAGTTCAATTAATTGAGAGACCTTTCAAAGAGGAACTTGTCCTTCGTGTCATGACAGAGGTGGAACATTATTTAGAGAATAATTCACATTCTCACAGATAAGTATTTACCTCCGAGTTATCTAAATCTGCCTAGTGATCCGAAGATTTTTACTCATGTTTAATGAAACTTTTCATGACTTAAATACTTACATTTTTAATATAATATAACTTTTATGCAATGTGGTGATTGTGATTATGATCAAATGAAAACTTTGAAAAATTTACTTTTCTATGGGCTTTCTATTTATTTACTTTAACTTCAAGAAAAATGTTATCACTATTGTTTTCGTAAAATATATTTTATTCATTTTAAGCTATTTAAATGCTTCAACTGACCATTATGAAATTGCTTAAGCAGAATCATTGATTATTATTATTAAATTAGTTTACAAATTGCGTTCAAATTATTTTTAAATTAAACACAAATTTTCCCCATCATTTAATAAAGAATAACATATTTCAAATGTATAATTCTAATCTGATATCAATAAATGAAAGCCTCACTTTACCTTAAAATATTTCCCCAGAAAAATATAAGGCTATTGAGGAATTTAGTTCATATGAAATTAATTGAGCATGGTTACCATTTGTTTCAACTGCTAAAACTAAAGGTAATGATCAGTTAATGTAGGTATTTAAAATGTTTTTAAAAGGAGTGCTGATAACTCAGAATTGTGAATTATAATACATATAATATGCAAATATTTAATGTAATCACCAGAGACGCGATTTACGAATAACTATAATATTTCAACGTAACACCAGGTTGGTATGAAACTGTAATGCTGCAGTTGTACCATAGATCTAGATATCAAAGACAATGGTGTATGCAATTCTAGGCATTTGTTGAGGTTTAGAAGCATGTATTTTGCATGTATTTTATTAACCATGTTTAGGAAATCTGAAAAATGCAACTTGTTGCAATTATCAGTCAATTCATTTGAAAAAAGTTCTAGTGTCTAAATTTACTTTTTTTTAAATAACTATTGTTTGGTAAACTTTTGCTTATGAAAGAAAAAGTCATTGTGTTTTAGAAACTAATAATTATTGAATGACGACTATTGTATTGAAATGATTATGAGAGTGTAAGTAAGCACTAACAGATAAAGAGTACACTTTAAAAATTGGTAAATATATCAAGGTTTTCTATTTTATGAATTTACTGATGACGTTTTAATAGAGGAGCTATAATGATATTTTAGTCGCATTAAATCGCGTCCCTGGTAATCACAACATAATTCAAATATATAAAAAACGAGTGAATTTGTTCTAAAAATAATTTAAAGCAGGTAAGCTTCTAAATATCGAATAGGCTTATCTTCAAATTTCAAGCACTTACTCAAATGCAATGTAAAGCGATAAACTTTTAAGGCTACTTCAGCATGAGTACCTACCAAACTATAATTTATCTTCCAGATTTCAAAGGGTTGATTTTGTTCACATACTCCACAACGACTTCAATCAGCTTTTGAAACCAATTCTTCCTTTTCTTCCGTCGTCCAGAACTACCCGTGGGATAGACAACTTTTGTTGTTGTCTCCAAAACTGTTGCAGCTTCTGTTGGAACTGCAGCGTCCCTTTCTTCTTCAGGAGATGAAATATCTCGAGCAGATTTCTTACCTCCGGTATGAACCTGGTTTTGTGTCGAAGGTACTGAAGTCTTTATGAAAGATTTTGTAGGGGTACTTGGTGTGGTTATAGGATCAGATTTTCCATCAAATGTTGTCGATGCAGGGTTAGAAATAAATTCTGTTTTACCTTCTCCAGTGTCACGTTGGACTGGTGTTGTCTCCTGCCAACGGATATCATTAGCCGGTGTAGACAGAACTTTCCCCTCAGTATTTTTTGTCGATTCCGACTCTAGTTGATTTATTATTGTTGGAGCTGTATCAGGAGTTTTAGTTACTCTTGGTTCCTCAGAGCCATATTTTGTTTCCAATGTCTCTGGAGAAGAAGTTGGCCTTTTTGTTATTTCAGTTTCACCAAGTTCATCTTTTGTCTCTGGATTAGAAATCTTTGTGGTTTCCGTGTCATCTGTATTCTGTTCTGTTTGTATTCCTGAAGTACTTGGAGTATGAGTAGTTATTTTTACCTTATCATCTGTTCCCCTCAGTTGAGACTGTGCCCCTAATGTACTTGTATCAAGAGGTGTGAAGGTAGAAGCTTCTATCATATGAGGAGTTTGAGAAGGGACTTCGTGTGGACTTGCAGTAGCTGCAGAGTTAGGAGGATCAGAAACAGTGTTCATTGTTGTCTGATAATTGTTGATGGGGACTCCTGGTTGATGTTGAATATTTATCGATCTGTCTGTTCCTGTTGGAGGTAATGTTGAAGATAAACCAAGTCCTGCAGAACCCCCTAAATCAAGATTTTTAGGAGCGCGGACATTAGGAGCTGAAGTAAAGGTTATATTTGTTGCAGACGGGGTGTGAGTTCTACCCACAGTTGAACCGTAGGTGCCTGGTTTCTCAGTAGCAGGATTTTGATCTGTTGAATAAGTTGGAATTGGAGCATGAATGTCATTTTTCTTTTGTTCATCAATAGCAGCTTTCTCCGTCACCGTCTAAGGGGTTTCAAATCATCAAATCAGTACCTTAATTATTTAAAGCTATTTTCTATAAATTTTTAAGGTTTTTTAAGTATTAGATTTGAATTATTTTTACCTGTGATGTCGTAACGGTGATCGGTCTTATAGTTGTCCCTGACGAATTCATCGTGGGATTTTGTCCAGAGTGGCCAGGAAAGCCGGAAATGCTATATACAACGTAATAACAACAATATTTTATTAAGTCTAGTTAAATAGACATTACAAATTTAAAAGTCGTATGCAAAAATGAAGATTAAGAAATTGATTTAACCCAGTACCAGATCAAAAAAGGATTTATTCATCACCAACATTTTACCGTATATTATTACCGTATACAATCTATTATCAAAGTGGATTGTTGACATGAACGTTGTGCTGTTACTATTATAAAGTTTAACTATATATATTACCCTAACCAATTGAACTAAAATTCTTTAAAAACTGACAATGAAAAAGCATCATTATGAAAGAATTCACAAAAGAAAAACAAGCCTATAATTATTTATTAAACCCTTAGAAAAGTTAAAAATTAACTACTAAAAAATTTAAAATACTCGTCATAACCCTAGTTGAATTATTTATTTCTAATATTACAAGCTATGTTTGATAACATATCTTACAAAATTAATTAAGAAAAATAAAATCGAATTAGATAACTTAAGCATTTTAAATTCCAAACTTACTTTTTCTGATCAATAAGCCCAGCAGGCACCGGCATTCTATTTCCCCCTATATCATCCCCATCGTCAACTTCCATCGCAATCATAGACGAGCAGATAACAACCAAAACGCCAGTGATGAATCCTGCCAGAAAGATGCCACAGGTCTTCGGAGAAGGTAGACATTCTCTCAAAGACGCACAAGATTTAGTCGGAGGAATAAGATGCGCCTTATGACCATAATCAAACAGCTCTTCCTTTCTTGGTCCAAATACATCAATATCCCCACCAATTCTGACACTCCCATCTGCCCCACCTTGTAGACGCTTCTGAGGCCATGTCAGCATACTCAAGGTAGAATGAGGCAATTTTGATGCTAATGCTCTTGAAATCGCTGATTGATTTTTAAGCACTCCTGTAGAAGAAGACCCCGAATCTTCAGGGCTTGAATTTCCATTTGCTCTTCTTGTTTCTGGAGTCCAGCATTCTTTCACGTCAACCTTGACACGTCGTGGAGGTGCAGAGCTTGTACTTGCAATTGTTCCATCAGGCACATCAACATCGTCGGGGTTTAGCTTAAAAGCACTGATTTCAGCCCTAGCTTGTGACACAAGTTCATTTTTCGTCGAGTCTGAATTTAAATATGTTAAGGTAGCTTTTTTAGACAAGTCTCCAAGTACCCAATCTTCATTTCCTCCTTTTGACGTGGCACCCTGTAAACCTAAGATTATTTTTCGGAGAGTATCGTTTAGCTCTGAGACTTGAGGGTCCATAATGAGTTTTTTTTAATGTTTTAAATTCCAATATTATATCATTTTATTGAGAAAAGGACGATTGATTTGTTTTCAATTTTCGTAAGGATTAATATTTTTTTAAATATATACGGCAATTGAGGTACAAGGACCAAAACTAAATTTCCTTGTGGATTCCGGGACTGTTAAATAGAGACGGGTTAAATTTCTGCAGAGTCCTTTAAAGATATAATACGTATTAAGTTGAACTTGGCTGAAGGTGAAAAGCTTTCTAACCAGGTATATTGGGAATTTAAATTGGCAATGACAATCGATTAATCGATCGGGATGAATGACGGATATTTGGATTGTGTGTGAATAGAAAATTGACATTAAGCGAACTATGGGATGGCTACTGAAGAGAAAGAATACTTGAGCAACAAGAGTGAGCTCTTTTAATAATGGACTCGATTCTAATGAGTATTTATCTATGCGTGACGCTTTTATTGTCCCATCGATTTAAACCATTAGATTATACACACAAACACACACATAGCATGGTCAGCGGTAGTTGAGAACTTTATCATGAAAGACAGTTTTAGGATGTATTTTTACATTTGCATTGCCACTTTCTCCTAAACGTGTTTTTTAGCGAAGCTTGCTAAAGCAAGTGTATTATATGTATTCTTTGGGCTATGGAATTCTAAACTTTGGTCAATCAATGGTGGTGAATGAAATAACTAGTTTAAAAAATGAGTTTTATGAAAGCAAATGGAAAGCTCTAGACGGAACAGACACACGTATGCATGTAGGAGCTTCAATTTTAAGGCCAATTCAAAAGTAATAAATAAAAGAAAATTGTTAACATAAAATTCATGCTTTGTTTTTTTTGGAAGAACCATCTTCTATTTGCTTTGCGTGTAATTAAAGTTTTTAAAATTGTCTAGTAAGTTATTTCAAATTTTGATCACAATCAGTCAAGTTATGACTTGACTTTCGATTTCAATTCTTCAGCCTTTTGAAGTACAATGAACGTCTATAGTACATTTTCATACAACAGCGCTGCGCTGCGCAATTTTGTCTGACGTGAAAATAAGCTTAATCCATACACTAAAATCAAATTTTAATATTTTTAATAAGTATGTAATAAATACTTTACAATTACCTATAAAAATTAATATTTCCTAAAGATAAATATTAGAAAAGTTTGTATTCTTGTATAGGATTGGGCTTTTAATCCCAATCTAAACTTGTAGAGCATTATGCCTTTTAATCTCAAACTAATGAATTACTTGTTTTTTTCACTCGCGTAAATTAATTTTTTAATGGTTTCTTATTTTTTAATTTAGCCATTTTTTACTTTAGCCAAGAAAAACTGCAGAAAATGCATTTTAATATGATTGATTGAGCAATCATCATGCATTGAATGATGATTGCTTGGAGAATCTCATCGAACTTCCATTTCACTCGATATAACTAAAAAAAATACTAACTGTTAAAAGTATGAGTATTTGTTTTGTATTACATATTATGTGTGTATGGAATATGTTATGCATTAAAATTAAAACGTATTTAAATTTTTTGAGATCATTGCTGTATTTCACCCTACCAATTTTGAAGAATTGCAGAGATAATTTAGCAAATGTATAGAATCATTTAAACTAATATAGTTCTTCAGATATGGGTTTGAATTTACGATACAATTATTTCGCAACACGTACGTTGCTCATAAATAGTACCTACAGAAAAGTGTCTTTAGTAATAATATCAGTAATATTGGACGTTTTTTAAAAAATGCGTATACATCTGAATTGTTTATTACATAATATACTGTGTCAAGCTAGCAAATTAGCAAGCAGAAATTTTATTTTTTATTTCTAACATATAACATGTCGTATATTTCTCCATACAACGAGCTAAGTACCTTCTTTTACAACGTAACAAGATGAATAATTTCTGTTTGGAAGAAATCAGAATCCAAACAAGAATTTCTAAGCTTTGTAATTTGTATGCATACAAAATTTCAACAAAGAATGCAACAATAAGAAAAATCATAAATATGCTATACATTTTGAAAAGCGATAAGAGATTGTTATATTTAATGTATTGACTTTCAGTGTCCACATTTGTCGTAGAAATGTTTCTCAAAGTTTTTTTTGTCAGATCTTGACGAATGTCATCCCTCTTCAGTTCCATCTTTTCCCAAAAGCTAAATATCCCGGATTCTCTAAAAATAGTCGCACCCAAAATCAATTCTTTACGAATATGTGTCAAAAAAATTGTAAATAATGTCTGAAAATTTATATTTTCTTCTACTTTGATGCAACGTAAGCTCGGAACAAAATTCTGAATCCGGTTCAACTTGAAGAGACTTAATGCACCTGCACTCGCACTGTCATAGTATGCAAATTTTTTTTCATCACAAGGTAAAAACAGTGATTCAAAATATTCGTTTTCAGTTACATCATGAGAGTATTCCTGCACTACAAATTTCTGATTTAACTCTGAAAGTAAATTGTGCCTTTTAAAATCGTATTCAAACATTTCAAGATTTATCGGGATAGAGGAGGAAAATTTACGTAGGTAAGCAATTTTGTATCCTGCATGTATAAGCTCACTTAAATTTCTAAATGGTCGAATAGAACTTGGGACGATGACTTTACTTGTGACGATATTCTCATAAACTGAAGCAAGTATAAAAGCACCAATTGAAAATATGACAACGTTTAATCGTCTTGATACAAACGGTTGCTTAAGTAAGCAAGACGAAAAGTTACTAAATATTTTTAACAGCCAAACAATTTTGTTCTTTTGTAACTTAGACCCAGTAGAAGAGGTCGATAAGTTTTCAATTAAAATAAATACTAAAGTATTAATTAGTAAAACAGTCAAAATTAAAACCCACACTTCAGTTTTTACTAGGCGTCCCCATGAACTTGCCGACGTCCTTTGTGACGATACAGTACAAGGACAATATATTAATTTGTTGTTAAAATATCCATGAGAGAATAAGGCTGTCATGGTCTCAAATTTATAAAGTGAATAAAAGTATGCGTAAGATGATCGTTGAAAAATGAGACCGAACTTTGTATCATGTTTTTTCCAGTCATGAACGTAATTAGTTGAGAAGTTAAACATCTCGGCTAGGTTTTCAATCATTACAACGATTTTGGGACAAGATTGCTTCACAAAGCGGTATGAACTATCGAAACTATTTCCTTTGAAGACATTTCTTCGCCAAAGACTGTTCGGACAGAATGTCCTAGTTCCTTCTTTCAAAGTCGCCTGAATTCTGACAAACATCGTCACTCCTGTCCAATGCTTCCGTAAGGTTAATCGATTTGTTTTGTTAAAACTTTGTTGGTCTACCAGTTCTTTAATGAATGGTTGACAATAAGGACAAAATATGTTCCATGTGCAGACAAATGGTGCAGATAATTTGCATAGGAATAACCGAACTGGGACTTTAAATATTGAAACGTTTAAGAAATTAAAATTTGGTAGCTCTTCTCCCATCAAAATAAATGCAGATGATTCCTCAGTTTTTACTAGGTTATTATTTTCCTTCAAATAGCTGTCAAGTTTTTTATGATCCCATGATTTACTGTCATACTGAATTACAATGTGAACGCTGCACTGTTCTTTATATCTTGCATTTATTAAGTAGCGAAAGCTACTTTATGGGAATGCTCTGTCCGTCTGTCCGTCCGTCTGTCTGTCTGTCCGTCCGTCACCCAATTTATCTCAGGAATGGATTGACCTTTTGACATGCGGTTTTTTGC
>JAQFZZ010000967.1:0-13303 GCA_034696405.1 Isotoma caerulea
GACCACCGGCAAAATCTTGAAACACCGACCACACCACCGACCACCGGTAGTATACTACCGGTGTTCGCCCAACTATGACAGAGACTAGACTGATGCAGTGTTTTCCAGCAGATGTGAAGTATGAAGTCAAGACGAGCTATTGAGCTATCCATTCCATCTGTATGGGTTTATGTTATAAAAGTGCAGAGACTGCTGGTTCAGAGAAATAATGGCACGGAGTGGGTATCACTATCATCATCAGCGCATTCGATCGCACTATATCAATGGGAATTTCGTAACCGGCTTTGTTATATTATATGATGAAGCCACATCACATAGAAGAATCAAGCTTAGTGCATAAAATGCGATTTTTACATCAAAATTCCTTGTAGGCGCATACCTTTTTACCTTGCTTTGTAAATGTTTGCCCTTCTCATGCATTTCGTAGAACACAGTGGAGTCTGGCTCTATTCGTCAAGTTCATTTTTATCTATCTCGCTTCTACTTTCACATAAAGTATAACAAATGTTTAGCCTCGAACCTCAATAGTGTTCCACCGTATTCTGGCAGTAATACACATACATACTCACTTTTATTAATGCACTTAAACTAGCTTCGTTTCAATAGATCTAGGAAATTTTGAATGAGAGAATCAAACAAATATTATTATTAGAAAAGTTTTTCATATGAACATGCACAGTAATGACGCTGATTGACATGTATATCACAGTCATGCATGAATACAATTTCTTTCATAAACTTTAAAGATAGTTGGATATTAGATAATGCGCGATGTTTGTGAAGGTACTACACTAAGCAAAATGAAATACTGAAATATGCATACTTTCGACTTCATACATGAATATCAGTATAGCTACCCTAATTTTTTTGAAGTTCATCTATTTGTTAGGTGTTGTGTTGTATTTGATGCAAGTTGAAGGTGGTACAATTGATAGTGATGATGATGGCCAAGGTAACTCCAATGATGGCATTGAAAGAGAGTAAAAAATATGTTTGCTATCTTATTTCATCAATTGTATTTCATTATGTGCAGTCAAATTCTCAAATCTTAACTTGTTGCTTGAGTATAAGTAAATTATTATTACAATATTTTATATTAACTTATTAACCAAATATATTCTTTTGCTTCATTTTTTAGATTAATTCCATACAATTTTAAACTTGTTATTAAAATCTGGCATTTGGTACCAATCACTCATATCTGAGCCTGATTGTAAAAAATAAAAAGATATGATGATATACCTTTGCATAAAAATATGGAAATTCAAGGTTTGGTTTTCGATTCCAATGGTTCCATACTTTTAAACACATTAAAATATCGTAATGGTTTAATCAGTAGTAACAGAGTTACAAATCCGAGAACCAGTCACAGTACCAGTTTTGCAAATTTGACCTCTTCTTACGAAGCGCAATGATTATTGCAACGCTGTAGTGTGTAGACAGTACAAAATGCATTTAAGGTTCTATATAGTGTGTAAAACTGAGATAGTTGTAGAGACAACTTAATGTCATATATTCACACTCAAAGTAAACTTGATACAAAGTAGAAACTGGCTTTCTGGCTGGATATGGATGGATGGGGATGGCAAAGACTTCGAAAACAAGATAAGATGAGACTGCTAAACTAAACTTCTATGTATGTGCTGTATTATGAACGTGTGCAATTAGGTGAACTCGAACCAAGCGTATTATTATATCTCTTGGCTGCCTGCATACATGTCATGAGTACATATGGATGATGGGGATATCGGTATATGAAAATCTCTGAGGTAGTAAGTATTAGATACACCGAAGTTTGCATTGAATTAGAAGTAGCATATAAAGGGAAACTGAATCTCTGGGTGAATAAATTCATGCGGCTTTTTGGCTTGCGTTGCATTGCATATTATGCGATGATGCGATTCCCATCCGTGAATTCATTCCATGTTGAAGATGATGATGCGACTACTGCTGACTGCGAACATTTAGCAAAAGGAAGGCTAAAAGCTATTAAAGCAGTTCCCATTATATCTGCTATTGGAATACATAGTCTCATATATGTACTTACTTATGGATGAATCAAAGTCGACGACGAGGTACATATCTTGTCTGTGTTTTTGAAACAACTTTAACTCTTGAATGTGCAGAGATAACAAAATGTACTAAAAATCCTCAAGCAAGTCAAACCAAAGGGTGTTTTTTATCCTTGCTATTCCTAGAGACGTTTTAACTCTGTTTCTGCAACGATGAGGATCATCATCACGATGATAATGGATGCGAATGCGATACTACTGATGCGATGATGATGATCTTCTGCCATGGCAGTGATAGTGGTACTACTTATTGGTACCGACTCTGGTACTATGTGGCAAGGCTAGCTAGGTTTAGGATTTTAGTTTAGTGTTGTAATAGTAGTGCAGCATAGCTCAGGGAGATAATAGTTTAGTAGTTGTTGACTTACTTCTTGGGATTTTATTTTATACTTAAATAATGTGTAATAAAATGTAAGTCGATAAGTAATGGCAATAGAATAGTACAAAAGTTGCGATGGATAAAAAAGTACAAGTTTAATCTTAAGAAAATAAGCAGCTAACTATTATGCTGCTACTCCCATGCTCTGTTAGTGATTGTCTTGGAGTTGAAGGTGCTCGTGGTCTGGGTCGTTGGGTGGAAATAAGTAAAAGTGTGCAGTGATTGAGATAAGCTCTGCAAGTACAGTTAATGGTGCAATGTTTAGTACTATAAAGGGTTTGCATTGTTGCGACCACTTGCAGTGTGAAAATAATCAAGGGTAACTCGACTCATCTTCCGTCAAACCTATACGGATGTCGAAACCAGAGTGTTCAATACTGGTCTAATAAAGAAAATTGAAGACAAAGGATTATATCAATGTACGAATGTAATTGCAAATGTTTGCACTTTTTTATTCAAATAAGCGTCAGATTTTATTTCATGCTCTTTTAAAATTTTTTATTTCCGAAAAATATTCATTCGATTTTGATCTATATACAATATCGGTTGATCCTGTTTCTATCCAGGAGTCCACGATCAGATGCATACATTATCTAATTTCTCGTCTATGTAGGTGCCTGCATAATTTCCTCTTCCATACCAACAAACTTTCATTCATGCCCAAATGCCCATACGTATGAATTAGGTACCATTGCATTACCTCTTGTGATGGAAGTCGCCAACAAATCAACATTTATGATTTCATTCATTCATTCCCATTCATTCGTTATTATTAGATGGATGATGGTAGTTAGATAATTTTATGCTAATAATCGATAAGAAAACTTTGCACAAAATAAAGATCATTGAGCCAGATAACGTAATTGCCATGAAAGTTCTGAAGTTTTAAACTCAATTAAAGGTGAAACAAACTTCGGAGGTGTATACATACCAAAGTTGACAATGCCATCCCAACTGAAGCTCACATGCAGAAAGTGTTTTGTTTTAAGTAGCTTTTTCACTTACTGCTGAATATGTCGAGTGTCCTTATCCTTATCATGAATGAATGATGACATGTTATGATAAGGAAATTGTTATTGGGTTGGATGGAACTGCATATGAATACCAAGTTCCTTTTCCTTTATACATACTGTTAAAGGTTAAATTACTATCAGGCGACAGTTACAAAATGCCAATGATTTCACTGTAAATGCAAATCATACTATGCAGTTTATTATTATGATTGCGCTTTGTAATAAGCGAACATGTCTCGCATAAAGTGTCAGAGTTGTTGGTTCAATATCATTTAAGCAACAGTATAACTTAACAAAACAATGAAAAATATGCAGTACAACCAAATGCATATTTTACTAGCCATTGTTGTCCTTCACTATTATTACATTACTGTTGCTGGCTTAATTTGAGTTTGTACGAGAATAATAAAATTTGCAAGCCCATTCATTCACCAATTCGCAATTTGCATTCGTCAACATTCTCAACATGAAGAATAATGAAGAAGGTTTTTGTAGAAAGTTGGATTTGAAACAACATGGATACTAGACTTCAGTCAGTCTTTATTATCTACATGTAACTTTACTTTAGTTTATTTCACAGCAATTTATGATCCTCAGAATAATATTGTGTTTGTATGCTAGAGAAACGACCAAGACCTAATTCACCAATGCATTTTGTTTGTTCCAATGTTTTTTAATTTGTTGGTTAGTTGAAACAGCGAGAGAAAAATGATATTGTGTAATCATAACTAAAATCATCATTTTATTTTTGTTTGATTAAGGTTTTAAGATTAATTTTTATAGAAACCCTTAAAGAATAAAAATATGCCGTCACGCAGTTAATGTTCCTTCAAATTTTAAAGTAGATTATTTATTTTGCAGAAAAGGGGAGGGAAGTAAGTGTATGCGATAAATCTGAAAAGGTTGTGACCTGCTGTCTGGCTGTCCGTCAGCTTAGGATAGAAAGAAAGAATTTACTTAGTATCAAAGTATTAACAACTTCCAATTCCAATGCATGGTATCGGCTCTGAACTTATAATAAACTTAACATTTTAGTCGAGTTAGTAAGAGTCAATGCATAGTATTGCATAATTGATCCAAACGCATTTGCATTTATGCCTTTGGTTTCCAAGCTGTATGTCTTTTATTTGAACCAAACTGCCATTATAATCGTGTCATGTAACTTATACGATAAAATGATGACGCCTGCGATTGTTTTGCACCAGTTGAGGTTACCCTTTACTCTTTACCCTTTTTTAATTTCAAATCCCATAAGCAGTCTGTTAACATTAACGAACATGGCTGCCTTCTTGTGTCTTGTATGGTCAAGTGGATGTAGTTAAATGAAGCCAATAGTTATGAATTATTTAACACTATTTGCGTTTATCGCATAATGATGGGTAGTGGATACTGAAGTAGGCTTAACAAATATTAAGGTGCAATTTATTTTTAATTAAATTTTGAATCGAGTAAGTATTCTATTCTAATCACACAGTAGCATGCTTCATAAATATAATTGTCGTGTTTTTCGCCTGTCATTTCATTTCGATTAAGCTTTAGAATTCAAGCTGCAAAATATATAGAAAAGAAAATTAGACAAGCATTATGTATGCATGTAATGTACTGACTGAAGACTTATTTTACTCGTAGGTTTGTTGTCTCCAATGTAATAAATAGTAAAAATGTTTTACTTGTAATTTGTTCGATATGACAGGGTAGCTTCCAAGAACTGAACATAATTACATGTTATGCCTTACCTTAGGATTAACTAACCATTCTTTCGCATTTACAATGTTTATATTCGGATGTTTAACATTTCAAAAAATTGTAACCCGCATTTATCGTTCATCATTTGTCAAAATGGCATGTTAAGTAGCAAGCTTATCTAAAAGGTGATGTATTCTGTTTTGAATAATAAAAATATTCCATCTTAATTTCTTGCATTATTAATAAGTAATTTTCACACAGCCGAGTAAAGATCCACAATATCTTATTTCGTTTGACATAAATCTTTAATTTATTTGTTCATGCTGTATAAAAAACTAGACATTATATCAATGTTGCTCATGTATAATCAGTGAATTGGTAGTTTGCTATGAATTTAATTTGCTTTTGAGCATCACCAGAATCTTGGGTACCTGTAGGTAGCTAAAAATTGTCAAAGACGACAGATATGTCAAATGTGTCAACCTATGAGCTTTTAAATCTTCGTCATTCGTTTGTTCTTTTTCAGTCGACTCTGACTATCCGAATCCGAATGTCATATTCAAAAAAGCTAAATATCATAAACTAAAACTTGTCTCTATTGCACAAGGTTCTCATCAGTATCAATCTCAAAAAATTTCAATAACATCTTATCAATCTGTTTGTCCTTTTTCCACGAGTTGTGAGTTTAGTCACCTTCAACCTAAATACTTAGATCGAGGGAAAATATTAAAGCGAAACATCAAAGGTTCATTTCATTCAGCATACCTTCATAAAATTCAAGTATACGTCAACCCAGCAAACTTTCTATTGAAGGGGGAAGAAGGTACCTAATAGGACAACAAGTAAGTGATATAACACACTGGTTGACTTTTGTATCAAATATCCAGAATATAGGTAGTCAAGTAAGTAGTAGGGGTCGAGGAAGTTATAAGCTTAAGATTAATGCAAAATTGACAGCAGGGGCGACGTTCCCAACTCGGGGTATCCCTTTCCGATTTTCATGATTCCTGCGTTCTTCATAAAAAATAGATTCGTTGTCGAAATACAGCATAGAATAGATTCTAAATACTAACTCAATAGCATCATATTTTACTTTTAAATATTGGATTCGATACCTATTATACCTTGGACTTTGAAACCAAACATGATAATTAAATTGTGAATTTACTCTTATTTTACGCATTTCATTTCATCGGAAATTCCTGGAATTATAATTTACCCTATCATTCAATTTTCGTCATGTTCCGTAATTACAATGCAAATGCAATTCATCTATCATGCGAATCATATCAGATATTTACCCTTCATGCATCCAATTCTTATAAAGTAGTTGAAGTAATAACAATAATAAAGAAAGGGTAGGGTAGAACATCAAAGGTTTTTAAATGTATCTGAAAGATCTTATCATACAAATGTTGGGACAAGTAAGGCAATCAATAAGGGGAGATATTCGTAACAAAGTAAAATTAAATATCTAATCATGCTTAGTTGTTTATTGTTTATCGCGAGCGTTAAACTATGATATGGATAGTTTCAATATGGAGAAAGTAAAGTAGGAAGGAAGAGGACATAAATTACAACTTATTTACGTAGTACTTTGAGTAGCAGTATTTTTAGCCCCTAGCAGTAGTAGTTACTGAATGAATATCAAACAGCCTATAGTTAGGTAACATGGAGAAAGTAAAGTATGCAAGTATAATAATGTTTCTATCTAATCTATTTGTATCTATACCTATCTAAAAATATCATATAATAGACGAGCTTGATTCCGAGAAGAATTATAAAGTATGACATGCTCCGAATTGGTGTTTTGGACAACTTTCTCCTCTTTGGATGATTCTCAACTAGCAGCTTACACTTTATGATAGAATGGCATTCTTTCTATTCTAGCTAATAATATAGAATATTGTGTCGGTAGTCGTTGGAATAGGAAGTTGGTAATGTATTAGTAGTGTAATAGACGGTAAGGCAGCTAGGTTCGTGTTCTGTTGGGTTTTGGGCTTAAAATGAACAAGTAATGAAGAAGGTACATCTGATATGAAGCGATATATGATAAAACGCTATGCTTTTATTACTTTTATGATATTGCACAACAGAAAAGAATTTCTGTTTCTGATGGGTGCTTTTTACCCGGGTGATACTATTTGATAAGCTCGTCACTGACTGAACAAACTCTTTCATTAGGTGCAAGTTTGAAAAGGCAGGGTTACAGGTTATAGTTACCTTAGGTATGGATTACGCTTTACGCTACTATTTCGGTAGGTTTGTATTCAATACTACTAAAAACTACTACTAACGACATAAATGGTAGTAAAAAGCGCGTACTACGTTGTGTGGATATGTACCAATCTCTAGTACATAAATGCCATTGTATATATATTGTCGATATTTACTTTGAGAGAGTGTCCTACGAGTACAACCTGTGTCAATGTACACGTGCGTATCTAGTGTAGTATGAAAAGAGATTGCTTTCCTTGTCATTCCTCTGGTGTGCACTTTCCTTAGCTTTCTCTTTTCATATAAGTACTGTGCTCGCAGTTCATAAAAATAATTAAAATTTTTTTTAACATGGATTATCTTTCGAAAACTATACCTAACATATATTTATATGGAAGGTTTTTCTTAAACTCAAAAGCCCAATTAGGTTTTGAATGCCATAAAATCTTGTTGTTTTGCTACTTAGCGTAGGTGGATCTATATAGATGACATTATGGTAGAGATTTATAAACCGCCCGTAGCTTAGGTTAAGCCAAAATCTTGCTTACACAACGTTCTTTACTGCAATCACTTCGGTAGAATTGAAACTGTCATAAATACATATTAATATATACCATCTTAAAGCTTATGAAAGCTTAAGTTTTTCTTTTCATTTAGATTCAAAAACAACATCTTACACAAGATGGTAATTAGTATATAGTATATAGTACAAGTAATAAATTATGAAATCATTTCAGATTTCAAATCCTTTATGTATGTTTCTGAATGTTTTCATGTACTTATTATGTAACAATTTCCAGAATGACATATTTGTTGCTTTCGAGAAAACTACTTACCTTGATTGAAAAGTAGGTAGCTGATTTATTGAAATTATTATAATCCTTTGCTTAGGTTTTAAAGAAGATCCAGGCTATTATTTTGTGTTTCGAAGAATGCTTTTATGACAAGAATGGAAATATGAAATCGATTGATAAAAATTTATGACAAGAATGGAAATATGAAATCGATTGATAAAAATTTATGACACTATGTTTAAAACTTATAGGTATTTAATAGTGTCCTTTTATCTTCATTTTCCTGCAATTTAATATCTTGTTATGAAGTGTGTCATTTTGTAAACGTATATTCTTGGATGTAATCATTTACTATAATTTTGAAAGAAATAACGAAGAAAAATTGACTGATTGTGGTACAGGCTTATTATTATCCCTTTTTGATATTTTCCATGAAAAAGACGGAGCACAGAGACATATTTTTCGAACAGGATGTAATCAACATAAAAGATGCCGTGGACACTGTTTGATATTCATGAATACATTAATTTAATTTAATAATACAATTCGATCTTGGTATAGCTGGCCTCAGAATGATCACGTTATCTAGTTATATTCCACCGAATCCCCACTATATTTTATTTTACCAGTAAAGAACTTTTTTGGTATCGTGTACACTTTACTATTATACTAGAGTCTAGTAACTATACATTGAAAATATTGGAATAAATTAACACAAAGTTATTGGTAAAAAAAACTTTTCCCCAGCTCCTTTCCTGAAGACTATTTTACTATTAGAAAATATATTAGACTATTTTATTATACTGGGGGCGAACTGTACTACTGATTTTATTGCAACTAGGTATTTTATTAGTAAATTAGATAGCAGAGCTCAGTAGCTTTCTTTAATACAATTTTCTTCAAGTCTGTTGAATTTATTTTAATGTATGGTATTTTAGGATAAAAGTATGATTTTCATCCGATTGTTTGAAATGTCCTTTGATTTGCAAATAAAGTATGTTAGTTGGATATCACATATCAGACATGTGCGAAAAAATCAGACGAAGATAGTGAAAGCAAAATTGTTTTCTTAAATCCGATGTATGAAAATGATGTTGATTATTTTATGCTGTTACTGTTTATAGATAACAAGTGAACGTTGGAGTGGGAACCTTATGTTGCGAGAAAATTTCAAAGAATGAGCTCAAGGCACCAGTTTCATCTTCGATGGAGTAACTACGGTCACAATCTTGCAGGCTCCTTTGTGAGGCTGTTCGAGTCAGAAAGTCTTGCAGATGTGACGCTCTTCTGTGAAGGTATGAAGCTTTTAAAACTTAAACTGTATTAATATATGAAATAATGTCTGATGTGGAATTTTTTTAAAGAATTGTATATTTTAATTTTTAGGCGAAAGCTACAGGGCACACAGGATTGTGCTTGCAGCGAGTAGCGTTCATTTCCAAGAATTGTTTGAACAATGTTCATCCGCGCAAAACCTGGTTGTCATCCTTGATGGAACCAGTCCTGCAAACCTTAGGGCTTTGCTTGAATTTATGTACAAAGGAGAAGTCTATATCGACGATGCCAACTTGAATACTTTTCTTCAAACAGCCAAAAGGCTACAGGTAAAGAATTTTGTTTGAGACTTGTTAGACTAGTAAAACTCTGATTTAAAACATTTTAAACATGAGTATCAACTTTTGCCAATTTTAGGTGAAGGGATTGTCGCTGTCGCAAAGTGATTTGCACAGTATATCGAGCGATGCGAATGATGAAAGGTCCAATGGCGACAAAGGGCCCGGTTTCTCAGGGTCCTCGTCCTCCGGGACTGGACCATCTCAAGAAAATATCTTAGCTCAAGCCTTAGGGCCACTTTTGCAATCGCAATCACAGACATCTCAGCAGCAAACACCTCAAGTGAACAAAACTACTAACAACTCTGTCCAGTCACCACCTACCTCATTTTCTTCCCCGTCTCCGTCCCAGACACCTCCCAATCCACCAAATAATTCGTCAGGTGTGATTTAAGACAATTGAACAATGTTTATCGAAAATTTAGTAAACTTTAAACTTTTTATGTATGCTAAACGGAATTCTTTATGTTTCTTACAGGGTTGTATGATGACAAACACAGAAAAAATAAGTATCGGGAAACATCTCCGAAGCATCAGAGTCCACAAGGCAACATTCCAGAAGGAATCGAGTACAGCAGTCATCACTCTCATCCACCACGACCATCAGCCCCTGCCCCATCTCCGTCAATGAACTCTCGAATGATTGAGATGGATCAGAGGTAAATACATAATTCAGATAGTTAGCTAACTGGACTATATTAAATTCAAACCTTCTGGAACAAAATTTATGTATGTTGGCCCAATTTATAAATTGTTTGAACATTCTTTAGGCCGACTATGGTCCCAGGATTTCCAGCTTTTGCACCAATTTATCCAACATCAGGACAATTGGGTCCACCACCTTCTCCTCAATCACATTCTCAGCAGCAACATTCACAGTCACAGCAGCAGCAGACAATTGTAATAACGGAGAATCCAAACATTCGAAAAATACGAAGTGCCAGTACAGAAAACACCATGCCTGAAGGTATTTTTGAATGAATTAAATTAATAATAATTAAGAAAACAAGAACTTAAAAATGCTTTTGAAAATCTCTGAACGTTAGATCTCAGTATCAAGCTGGAAGTTGGACGTGACGAAGATATGCCTACGATGACGGGAAAACAGCGTTCATTCTCTATGGATTTATCACCGTCCGAACCACCATTTGGTGGAATGAGTGGAGGACCTGGACCTTCAAACCTTTGGTCGCTGCCATCACCTTCTTCAGTTTCCGCCCAGCATGTTACACATGACCTCAATCTGGAAAATGCTCAATCAACTCCTGACGGTAAGCTGATGAATGGTAAGATCTCGAATTTTTTTCAATTCAATATTTTTATATAATTCCAGAAAAAAACAAATTTGAACCATGTTTTAATTTTTCAGGCAAGAAATTAAAGTGTCCGTTCTGTGAGCGTCTATACGGGTATGAAACCAACTTGCGAGCTCACATTAGACAACGTCACCAGGGGATTCGAGTACCATGTCCATTTTGCACTCGAACATTCACAAGGAACAACACAGTCCGTCGTCACGTGGCAAGAGAGCACAGAGCGCTTTTAGGTGGAGTCCGAGCATTCCATCATCCTCTTCATCCAGATCAGGGAGCAGGAGGACCTCCACCCCCATTTGGTAGTCCACCAGGTGGTTCTTCAAGTAGTCCGAGTCAAGGTAGCCCGAGTACATCAACAGCTTCCTCAATAGGAAGCAACAGTAACGCAATGTCAGGAGGTCAATTAATAAGCGGAGGTGGTGTAGGTCATGGTCAACACATGATGAATTCAGAAAGATCTTTAAGTCATAGTGGTATGGGAAATATGAGTGGGATGGGTGGAGCAAGTGCCGCAGCGGTAGCTGCTGCAGTTGCTGCCGCGGCTGCTTCATCAAATTTACCGTTGCCATCTCAAAGCCCTCCTTTGAGTGGTGGTAGCACTGGTAGTGGCAACAACAATAGGCCCTCTTCACGAAGTTCCGTGGGGAGCAAGCCAATGGACTGACATATAGCTTTACTCCAAAACAAATGGGCATCCCTTATCCAAAGTAATGCGTACAACAATCATCTAGGCTAGATGCATGACTTAGGTCAACTACTAACTAATGAGGGAATTCAAGTCAAACTTTGCCCAGTTCAAGTTTTTGGAGTGAAACAGGATTTTAACAGAAGTTAATTCTAATAAGTTCAGTTCCACGTCCACATTATTTAAGTCCTAGGTTTTTGTTTTTGGTACAAACCACTACTGCTACACTACTGTATTGAAATTGCCATGATGTCATTTACAAAACAGAATTGCAAATTGATTCTGCCAAAGTGCAAACCCAGCAATTTATTAAGTGAGTCATCAAACACAACTACTACTACCTTATCTATATACAAAACAATCAGCGTTTTAGTCAACCAACATCCAAAAGAATCGTTCGTTTTGTTCTTCAACGAGTTTTCAATCTAATTCATTGTTGCCTATATGACACCTTTAACACACTCCTAAGTCCTAACAGACAAAAAAGGCCAAGTAGAGTCTTCTTTATCCTTTTCTCTGTTATCATTATTAATCCCTGGCTGGACAGAGGCTGCATTTTTGGAAAGTAAAACTTCCTGACTTTGCCTACTGTTTTAAAAAATCTCGTTATGCCTATGAATATTGTTTTAACTACAAATACGTAGTAAATAGAAATACAAAAATTTATAATTTTTATTAATTAATAATTAGCACACTGACTGGTTTCTTTCATAATAACCAATCAGGTTTACCTCAGGTTGAATAGATCAAATCGAAGGTAACTTCGGTCGCTCAACATGTGTTCATTTTTTAAATTCAAAGGGTTTCAAAGAAAAAAAGAACTTATTAATATTTAAATACATAAAAGGCTTACAAAATTTTTATGATGAAGTGGAATCTTTATGTTGCAAATCTGTAAAAAAATGACTTTATATCTGTCAGGGTAAAATCCCCGACTGCAATTGAGTCCAACTGAAGTATCAAAGGAGGGCAGGGATCACTCATAGACTTTAAACTAATCTTACTATCTATCTATACCTCTACTTTTACTACTATTACACAACTAAGTTTAAGATACCACACCATCTCCGCTAGTTTTATTTTTATCTGAAGTCTAGAAGTTGACCGTGCTACAAATGTTAAATCACTAGATTGTAAAACACAAAGTGCAAACCTCTTTAATATTGTCAATGTCATGTTATGTCATGTCATACTATATATATATGTTCTGACGGGTATATTGTGAAGGGATCTATCCCTTTCGTTTGATCCCTAATCGTAAAAAGTTCGTGTAACAAACAAAGAAATGAATCAAACTCACATAACTTTGCCATCTACCTCCCCAAGAGATATATAGTACATAGGTTAATTTTTAAATATGAATACCTTATAATTAAATTTATTACAAATTGTTAAATTCTAGAGAATCAATTCGTGAAGAAGATCAAATCCAAATACTTTTGTAACATTTCGGGGTTTAATGTCATCAGCCCCATTTATCATCAAACTGCACAAAATCTGTCAAGATTTTCAAATATTCGAATGGCTA